>JAHWFO010015615.1:0-14357 GCA_023313115.1 Rhysida immarginata | reverse complement strand
TTTATTGTATTTAAAAGTCATGCACAAAGATTTGTGTACAAAAAATTATACACAATTGTAATTTGCCTCTCATTCAGTCCATATGGAAATGGAGATAGTTGAAGGTTGCTCTTCATTTTATAAAGAGATTTCTCGACCATAGAGGAGACATAAGAGGTGCCTAACCAATTTTCCACTTATTTCTCCTGTATGGTCTCAAAAGAGGTCCCAGGGAAACAAACAAGGATTAAACACACCAATCCAGTATAGGAAGGAAAAGCCTGTAGAGTGATGATGGAAATACTTAGATTAATTAAATATAGATGAAACAGTTGGCACTGCAAAATTAAAAGCATCGTTACTGTATTCGCGAATTCAGTCCTTCCGTCGCCAATTTTTTTTTAATTGTTTGATTTTAGCTTCATGTTCGGCTACAGTCACAAAAAATTATGTAAAAGTTATAATAGAACACATGCTCCTGAATAGATAGAAATCCGGATCTGAAGTCAAAAAAATCGAAAAAATTGGCAACAGAACGACCGACTTCGTAAATTCAGTAACGATGTTTTTAAAAAATTTCACAACCTAGGATTCGAAGGATTTCGATAACCAAGGACCAAGGATTTCGCGACCAAGAATTCAAACCAAGGATCACGAGTCTATAGCTCTACCAACTGAGCAATATCATCTATAATTAAGGAAACATCTTTTACAACATAAAAACACCCGCGATATATTCTTTGTGATAAGAGGCGTTTGCTTTCTCTACACAGTATGCAAGTGGAATCCCACGCCACATCTCGAACATTGATGTGTGATCAGTGATTTTCAGCAGCTTCATCTCATTCTCCATACGATTTCTTTTGATACTGCGTTTCAGGCTTTCCCAGTCTCGAGATGTCAGTTGATTGGATCTACCAGAGCTACTTCAAAACAGCATTTAATGACGGATGTAGAAGAAAAGAAGACACAAAACTCTGGAATAAAAAAAAAATTGGACACAGAGTGGTAAGACCTCACGTTTCGGATACATATTATCCTTTGTCAAAGCAAAAAAATGAAAGTCAGCACACACGCCATTTTTTTTTCAGTTCACAATTTTGCTCCAAAGGAAATAGCAACGCCGAGTATATCTTTTTGTGGCGTAATATTTAAACGTTTTTGCCAAAATTTCAACTTTTTTGGGTAAATACTCGCGGCATGACAAATAACTGTCCGAGCACGTCTATATACAACTCCGGGACAAAAGTATTTAATATCAGTAGCCTCTGCGTTTCAGCAAAAAATAAAATCACGTAAACTACCAATAAAAAATTAAAAATTGTACAAGAATTTACCCATTGATAAAAGGCATGATTCTTTACAAAAGTACACTAAGAGTGTTGTCTGATAGTAACAAGCTAAATAATAAAAAAATATTAAGTTCAATTTTTACCGGACAAAAAAAGTGTTTAATACTGATGTTGCTTGGACAAAAACATTTAATACTTCCTTAATATTTTCGTTCTGCTGAATTGACAACTTGAATTACCTCTACAGTCAAGTGGATTTGACTATGTTAATAAAAAAAACCATCAAAAAAAACTTTCCATGTAATATTGCATTCTTTACAACAAAATCATGGTTAAAACACGTGAACTTTCCATTGATACCCAAAAAATTATAATTAAATTGTATAATGAAAAGAAAACCCAAAAAAATAAATTGCAAACATTGTACGCTGCAGCCAGGGAATAGTTTCTAATATTATAAAACGTTTTCAAAATAAAACAAGTTAATAAACTTTAAAAAAAATTAAACCGACTTAACAACGAAATTAATATGGGACCATCTTGGTACTAAACCGAATCCAATGAAAAAGAATTCTTAACATCGGTTTATAAATGACGGAAATATCGATGAATTTACATAAAAAAAATACATACAACCTCCTCCTTTTTGAAGTCGGTTAAAAATACTGACAAATAAGACACGCAATGGTCGTCCAAGAATAACCACAAACCGACAGGACAAGACTTTGAAGAAAATTTGCCTACAAATGCGCAAAGCATCGCCTAAACAGATGAATAACGAGTGGAGAAAATACCAGGCCCAAACACCAAGCCGTACTCTCAAAAGACGTTTATCCGAAATGGGTTTTAAGCGAGCGGTAGCCAAAAGAAAACCTCACCTCTCACGTCGTCAGAAGCAGGATCATTACAAATGGGCAAAAGCCAAAAAAGACTGGACAGAAGATCACTGGAAAAACGTTGTCTTTTCGGATGAGTCCCGTGTGTGTTTTGGACTTGGAGATGGCGGTCAAGTTTATCTGTGGCGACGATTAGGCGAAGAGTTTCGTGATAAATGATACGAGGTACACAAAAATTTAAGCAAGGAATTATGGTTTTGGGGGTGCATAACGGCTAAAGGCCCTGGTCGTTTGTGTATGCTTAAGACAACAGTAACAAAAGATGTGCACATCGAAATTTTAGATCGCTTTATGATTCCAATTTCGCTAGAAGATTTCTTTGATGATGATGATGCTGATGTTGTGATCTTTCAAGATGATATTGCCTTATGCCATCGTGCAGGACTTGTCAAATAATTCTTACAAACCCACAACACTCGGACAATGAGCTAGCCACGAACAGTTCGGACCTAATCCCTAAAGAAAATATTTGGTGCATTCTCATAAAATTAATTGATGTCAAACATCCTACCAGCTTGAACGAATTGCCAGCTGCAATACCAGATAGTTGACAAGAAATTGATGAAGCTCAGTGTGCTAAACTATATGCAACCATGCCACGCCGAGTAAAGGAAGTAATTAAAGCAAAAGGTGGTTGCACAAAGTACTAATGATTGATTTGTTAAAATATTAAATCTTTTGTCCAGGTTGCATTAGTATTAAATATTTTTGTCCAGCATTGAATATGTTTAATTTACTGATACGTTTTAAGTTTTTGTTATTGATCAACAATGTTGACTTAATATTATAGAAAATTGTTTTTGTTTATGTATTAAATTTTATTTGTCCATTTTTTTCCAAATTTGTGAATTATGTGTTTAAACGTATTTTGAAACGCAGGGGCTACTGATATTAAATACTTATGTCCAGGAGTTGTAGACGACCCCATGCACGCCGAAGTTTAGATATAATTTGTCTTATATTTCTCACGCTACGTAATACAAAGAATGTGTTTAAACTCGGTGCACAAACTTCACAGGGTGATAGGTGATAACATACTGAACATATTTTACCAAAAAATGGATGGTCCAAAGTTCACCATTAAATCGCTACAGGGGAAAAAGTTACCAACAATTAGTTCGACTTTCGAATCTTTGATTGTCCATGTTTCTCGCTGAAGAAGCTGACGTCATCAGTGAAATGTACATACGAGGTAATATTATACTATTCTTGTGGATTTGTGTTTTCATTTTTCTTTTTTTTCAGCTACATAGGTTTTGTACAAATGAAAATGAAATTTTCCATGTGAAAGCCACGCGGTGACCTGTCAAATTTGCCCTTATTTTTTCAACACTTTTACATGGAAAATTTCTGTCACCATCTCCTGGCCTATGCAGCAATACTGCAATATCATGTTCATTAAATGAGACTAGCGACAACATGTTGACACGTTTTGTGATGCCAGAACTTCAACAACGTAAATGCGTCCAGAACACGATATTCATGTAGAACGGTGCACCTCCCTACAATGTTTGTATTGTTCAACAGATGTTACGGCAATCCTTCACCGACAACAATTTGGCATCCTCGCTCACCTGATCTCACACAAAGTGAATTCTGGTTATGGGGCTTCGAGTATACCGGGATCGAGTATACCGCAGAAAAACTCTTAACTCTGCCACAGCTGAAAGAGAGCATTCGTTGTCATGTCCTAGGAATTAATGTAGACATATTATTGGTAGAAATGCGATTAACCATGTCTTCAGATGATGATGTAACAATGTATGACGTTTTCGCGCTCAAGCCTTACTTTTAGGAGGCGTGCACCACGGTCTATAGATATTCATGGTCATCGAGCTCCATTGTTAAAATGAAGCTAAAGTTTCTAGCTCCCGGTAGGGAGGGGACTCCATTGAAAAGTGGCGCTGCATGTACAATCGGCAGATAGAAACTTTACTTTCATATTCAGTTTCAACGAAAATCTCTATCGCAGGTTGTGGTCGGCCTTAGTCAACACCACCTAGACAGAAGGCCTGCGCACAATTACTGTATACATTGTTATATCATCATCAAATGGCCAAATTTAGGGCTTATTATTGGTAGAAATAAGATTATCAATAGGCGCTTTTGTGTGATGTAACAATGTATGACGTTTCTGTGCGCAGGCCTTCTGTCTAGGTGGTGTTGCCTTAGTTAAATCACTGTATAAAGAAAGTATGGACAATCATTGTTGCAGGCAGCCATTTTGATTCCTATTTCATTCCTGTTTTTCATGATGATTGTTTCTTGTTTTGCAATAAATTCAAACTTGCAGATCGAGCATTTCCTTTTTGACAAACGTTGGAGAGAAATGTGCTTCTGAAGTTTGAATTTGCTGCAAAACACGACCAATCATGATATGAAATAGGGGTCAAAATGGCTGCCTGCAACAGTGAATTGTCCATACTTTCTTTATGCAGTGCTTTAGCCTTAGTGCGATCTATGCGGCACCTGGCGCGATCTGTTTTCCTTAGCTTCTCGAAACAATGAAAAATGGCCGAAGCTCGATGACCATGAATATCTATAGACCAATGACGTATATTAAAGATAGACTCCGAAGCAATTGTTGTTACTTGAAGCAAATTGGGAAGCTCCATGCCCAGAACTGTCATGGCCGAAAGTGAGTGAAGATGATGCAAAACACATGGATAAACACGAGAGTATCTGATTAATAATTCTTTCACACGCCGATCACGGACTGATAAGTTCATCTTTTCGTTTACTTTGTATTTGAAGTATTTTATTATATTTTATAAACAATTTTTCGATCATGGCTTCAATTTCACTTTCGTTTCGATCGTCTTTCAGTTATGTATTTTCATTTTAGTTACGTATTTTTGATTTATGCTTGTGGAAAATGATTCCTGATCCTTTTTCGTGTCTGTTTGTACAGTTGTATGCAGAACAACTTTGAGGTATGTTTTTGAATTAATTATACCTCGGGCCCAAACTCTTCAAAAACAAAGCAGGCAAACAGCTAATTACTCCACGGCTCACTCCTGCCCAGAACTCTCATGGCTGAATTTGCTTCACTTTTTGCCGCTATTAACAATAGGATTCGGAGTTTATCTATCTATATATATAAAGAAGGATGTTTGTGGGTCTGTCTGTGGGTGGGTCTGTACGTTTTTTATACAAATCTACAGTTTTATTTCGATCTTGATGAAATTTCGCATACATGACCTTTAAAGCATGAGGAAGGTCACTGTCTACTTCAGATTTCGAAAAAATAATAATTATTGATAAAAAATCGATATTCCTGGTTATAGCAGGGCATATTAATGAGAAATATCGCATGACCAACAATGCAAGACAAAGTTTTTGCAACAATGGTATCAACACGCAATTCACAAACACTCTGCACGGACCAACAATATATATCTCATGACCAACAATGCAAATAAAAGTTTGTGCAACAATAGGTATCAACAATGGTTTCAACATGCAATTCACCAATAACAATGAGCTCAAAATGATGATGCAATGATAAAGCAGTCCTTTCCAAGAATTATAACAATGCAATATGGATAAGTTTCAATTTGTAACAATGCATAGAATTCCTGTTATTCAGGCTTTTCTTAGAAAAGAGAGTTCTTAGTACTTAACAGTTTCTTGAAAATCTTTAAAAATGATCAGTAAATGGAGACAATGGAGAGTTAGCAGGCTATTGAGAAAGAGTGGAAAGACGAGAGAGGAAGCACTCCTTTAGCTCCGCTAGACTGCACAAAGTGATGAATGGCCAAATTTTGCTTCAACACATCGAGAGAAGAGTGGAAATTGCAACAACACTAAGTATACATCTGAGGTAAGATTACGTGAGTAAGAAATTATTTAAAATAGCAGTGGCATCCTTGGAGGTCCAGCCATTGTGAGCCTTTAAAAAGTTTTTTTTAGAATTTTCATTAAGAATTTTTACTGTATTAATTCTAAGCATTTTCATGTGTTTATTTTTAAGATATTGCAAAATTTAATTTAATTTTTTGAGATTGTTCTGTTTACATCCAAGTAATTATCCCGGGCAACGCCGGGTACCTCTTCTAGTCTTTAATATATGTCATTGCTTCCCCGGCGAGGCCAACGAGAAAGACAGGTCTCGAAGCGGAAAAGTCACCTGACCAACTGGGTCTGAACAACAATCCAACCTTCATTGTTTCCAACAAACGAAAATATACTGATTGTTAAAATCCAAGATGGAGACAATGAAGATTGGATTGTTGTTTAGACCCAGTTGGTCAGGTGACTTTTCCGCTTCCAGGCCTGTCTTTCTCGTTGGCTTCGTTCCCCGGGCTGTGCCAACACCACCTCTACATTTCATGCCTGCGACTAGAATGAAGAAGCACGTGAAGAAACACGTGAGAATGAAATGAATGTTTGCTGATCACCCTTTCAGCGGCCATTAACTTGCCATGGTGGCGACATTATAGGCCGTAGCGCTTATCAATAGGAGGTGTTGGCACAGACCAGGGATTAAAAGACCGTGATATTAAACCATAGCCAACCAAGATAACATCAATGTTATCATTGTTGGCTATGATTAAACTTAAATATTAAATTACTTACGGATAAATGAAAGACTAGTGAAATTAACGATTGAAACATGCATTGTCATCGATAAGACTCAGTTACAGAGCTGTAGGTAGTCAAGAAGTGAGCAAAATATTGATTACAAAATTTGCGCAGAAACACACTAACAAACAAGAGAAGTTCAATAAAAGTGTATAATAAAATAGATTTCAATAAAGTTTCACTTATTTTCATTTATAGTACTTGAAAAAAGAAAAATAATTGCCATGTTTTTAAAACGAGGTGTAATTCTTCTTTCTTCTATTCCAACAATTGCTTTAAGAATTTCTTCTATGAAACAACCAGGAAATCTTTTTAAGGAATATTGGCTGTAATGTTTTTTTCACAGCTTTAATGACTAGAAAGAGATTATATTCTATTTTCCTTTCCCTTTGTATTAATTTAAAAAATGACAGAATTAAAAGACTTACAAAACAGTTCTATAATCGCAATATATTTAAATCTTTTTATTTATAAATGTTTCTCAGAATTTTACAAATAAGTAAATTATGCGTAACATTTGTTTAAAATTATGATTACCCTAACGTTTATTAAAGTTTGGAAAACATTGGATATTCTTGGGATGATTCATTGTATGCTTACAAAATCGATTGCAGAAAATTCCGTAAGTGTTAACAATAAAATCTAAATAGTTATGACAGTTTTAGTTTTATTAATAGAGCTTTACAAACGTTCCGAAGATCAATATCTGTTATCTGGATCCAATCACGAAGTGACACCGAGCAAGGACTCGAGACTTCAAATTTTTTGAAATGCAGTAGCTCAAGATGGATCACGCGTTTTTAAACAAGTAAGTAATACTAATTTAAATCAGTAAAATCTCTATTCAGTGTTTAATGTTTTATTAAGGTTGAGCTGTTTAAAAACCGCGTTATTAATATTCCATTATATCTTCAGTCATTTGCTCAATTTATGATTCATTACTATATCCTGCAGCTGTAGAAGATAAATAACAAACGGCGTTAATGCCATTTTGTTTTTGTATATCATGGCTGTTCAGCTGATGGAAGCTCGCCCATCTACAAAATTCTGGTGGGCAAGTTCTAAACCACATATGGCGTGGTGTAAGGTTCTAAATATTCTGGCTCACGAATAAAATCATGGAGAGCTACGCTTGAAAAATACTCTCTGAAATAGTATATGAAGCGGGAATGTTGACAATGACTTTCTAAGCTCCAATAACAAAGACAAAAATTAAATTTGCTTATGCAGAATTTTTAAGATTTATTTGGGCACACACTAAAATGTCCAGAAAATTTTCCTCTGTTCTTTAGCTGCATTAAAAAGATGTGCGGTGTAAAAAAAAAACTTGATAAACAATTCTCTTTGAAATTTTTCCTACCACCCTTCATTTATTGAGATTTAGATTTCCATTTCCATTCTCAGTATCCTAATACTACTCAGACAGACTGAGCAACTAATTTTACTTTATGATATAAAAATTTTGATTAGTAGTCAGAAAATTTTATTCATTAAATTTCTGAAATATTTCATATTAAGTAAGAAATACACAAAAGATTTTTCATATATCTTTAAAAAAATTTTAAAAAATTAAAATGAACAAGTTTGTCTGTTGATAACGTTAATAATAGCTAAGAAAAAATATCTTATACCGAGCGGAATTTTGAATGATTTTAATCTGTTGTCTAACCTTCGAAGTTAACAAGATAAGATAAATCCATAATGCTCTAATCTTTGCCACATACAGGGGTTATTGCCAAGGTGCAAAGTATCATGTTGTCGCTTAGGTTGTTAGGGAGGTTGCTTTCCGAATCTACTTTCTGGGGCGGGTCCGCTGACGGAAACTTTTTCGTTATTTTTATTTAACTGCAATTTTTAATGAAACAATGTGTTTTAACGAAATATGAGTGTATCCTGTCATAAGCCTATTTAAGAACCTTTCGTTTGATACCTCAATCAATATTGTGCGTTTTGAATGTTATTAGAAAAAGGGGTGTTGACATAAGAAATAAATTATAAAGATACTTACGTAAATAAGGCCTGGCTGGCGCACCATAGATCCTGCTGCCCAACTGTGATACACTCCCGGCATAAGACGTCCCAGTCTATATAATAAGCGTTTATTTTTCTAAAGTTATTTTCAAATTTTCGTCAATCCTTTCGTTTGTCAAAAAAATTATAATTGAATATTTTTATACGAGAGGCAGTCAAATAAAAACGGATCAGACGCCAAAATGTGTAATTGAAAATGATTACCTCAAAAGTATTCTATAAAACCGTTAGTACATTTATTCTAATTAGGTAAGACAGTCAATCCCATCCTTGAAGAATTCCGTGGGCTGCCGACGGAACCACATCTTTACTCAGTCACACACATTTCGTTCGATACAAACCAAAAATGTGGAAATCGCATTACAGGAGATCTGGCATGTAGAAAGGATTTTGAAGAATTTCCCAAATAAATGCTTGAAAATATTCTTCACCAAGTTGCCAGTAGGTGAGCGGGCGTTACCATGAAGAAAGATAATGCTATTCGTTAACATTCCTAAGGATCCGCCATAGGTGTACAGAATACATTAAGGGGGCACAAAATAAAATTAGGGAGTACAATTTGCCCAAGATCCAATTTACTAAACAATGAACTAAGTCGTTGAATTGATATAATTCAACTGCAACGTCAGCTATATTTGCTTTACTGATGACTGTTTAGGCATCAGTCGTGTTGTTAATAGCACTACCGTTGACTACAACACTCGTTGCATCAGTCATCGAAAGCGATGATTTTAACAACACGCGGCAAGTAATTTATATATATATATAGATTATTTTGTTAAATGTGCAGTAAACTTAAAACTAATTTTCTACTACTGATTATTTCATGAAACACATATAATGATTAATTCGTGTATATGCCATTATATTGGTGAGCGTGCTTTGCTAATCGCTTACTTCTTCGTGTAGTTTTTACGTTATTATACTGCATTTCTACTAAGATAATAATAATATACATTGATATCTTAATAATAAGGAAAAACTTTCCTAATAAAAACCCAAAATCAGATTTCAATTAAAACAGTTTGACGTCACTCATCATGCCTACCTATCCCTATGGCATCATCCAACGCGATTCGAACTCAACTTCTTGCCTGGACTGATTAATCTCACTGGTTTAATATATTGCAAGGAAGCCAAACATCATTCACCTAAGTGAAAACGCTTTTGGAATGTACTGTACATAGCCTTCTTTTTGGCTATGTTAACTGTTACACAGCGAATATACAATATTGTATTTCCTCCGTTAATAAATAAATGGCGTTACTTTCTGATAATCTCGCAGATGCTTGTACTGGATTCTTGCAATAGAAAGCACGCATGTATGAGTGCTACTATGTCATATGGCCACTAAATAATTAATATGTAATATGAAAAAGTTATCAGAGTATCCACTATTCTCTTGAAGTAAAAAACATTATCATTTGTGCATTGCAATTTTATTTTCCGTCAGTGTTGCAATTTCATTTATTTTGTTTTATTAAACACTTGCCATTTGATTCCTTTAAAGTCTTTTATTTTGGATTGTGGTTTCAACAGATTTTTCCTATTATAACTTAAAAATAAATATAAAAGTAAACCTTAGGTACAAACACACCTCTCATATTACATACAGTAAGAAATTTAAGTTTTATATACAGTACATATGTAATTTTTTATTATTTAAAGTGATTCTCCGCAAGTTGTAACATACGCATAGAGGGTTTGGACAAAATAATAGAAACATTTCCATGTCTGACTAACTCCTGCTTATACTAATAAATGTAATTATGAACTTTTTTTTTTTACTGGTTATATAGTCCTTATACCAGTATATTTGACCTCAGTATTATTTGACCAGACGTTATTTCCTCCAGTCTCTTTGAAAGAATGGCTGAACATCCCACTAAAAACAATCCATTCTAACTAGGGAATCTCACGGAGTGATACTATATAATTCTAAATCGAAATTAATATAAGTAACCCTTATGAGCTCTTGGTAACACCCAAAGTAATCTAGAATAACAGGTAAGTCCAGTTTGTCAGAAGTGCTTAACGCGCATGCGTATTGTGACGTCACTGGATGACTTAAGGCGTTACTTCCGGCAGTGTGCGGTAGCCATTATTCTAGTCATAAAAGAAAACATTTTTACGTAAAAAACAAGACTCTTAAGTTGTATTTCTGAAGAAACGTTTATTTGTAAACTTAGTATTTTATAAATTAATATTTCCTAATGCCTGCACAAATAAAGTTATTATGAAATAATATTGAAATTATCATCTCTGTCTCTTAACTGCTAACGGTTCCGACGAATCAGTTTCGAAATCTTAACGAGGAATGATAATTAGGCCTAATGGTAATGATAAATACGGTATCGTCCTTGTCTCTGTATTCGCTTAAATGTTAACTATCCACACATCGTGCGATGACTGATCATGCGAATAAGTAAATGAATTTATATTTTAAAGACACCCCCCGTTCTAACGAACTGATATATACCCCTTTTTCTATTTAGTCACAGTAAATTTCACTTACCTTGCTCGCATGATCAGTCATCGCGCTGTGCGGATAATAAACATTAACCCTGTGTTTACATTGGAAAAAAATACTTAAGTACATTTTACAATAATTATAAGTCCCTCCTTATAATGGCATTATTATTTAATTAAAATAAATAGTATAAAGGATGATGATAATTGTGAAGGAAATGAACGAGTCGTCAAGTATCGCTGGCTGTGGTCAAAAACCCTCACCGGTGAGAGAATGATGACGTAATTTCTCACTGAGCTAACCGTCTTTTTCTCGGTGAGGACGGTTAGACTAACCGGTTAGGCATAGCAGCACTAACTCGCGTTTCTGACCACGTTAAAATGACGTCACTGTTTTCTCACCGGGATTTCTGACCGACCAAGCGCTAACTCTTCTCACCGGTGAGAGTTTTTGACCTTAGCCGCTATCGCACAACTGTTTTCATTACCGCCATGTTTTGGTTTCTGTGGAGGTTTCGATTTAGCGGGTATTGGTTTCGATGTCATCCAGTGACGTCAAAATACGTTTGCGCAGTAAGGCAATTTTTACCACTTCCGGCAAACTGACTCCCACCTTGTTTTAGATCACCTTGGGTAACACCTATATCCAATAATATATCGATTCTAAAATAATTATGTGCCAATGATGTTTATTCATAGATTTTATAGGCACATTAAATACCCATATACAGCGTGTAGAGGAGATTCCCGAAACAGTGAAATAAATTTAGGGCAAAAAGTGCTAGAGTCATAAAAGTCAGGTCTATCGATAGGAAAGTGACCATAACCGACTGAATAGAAGTATTCCCAGGGTTTTTAGTGTAAGCGCTGAGAAGGTACGAAAACTTTTGAACCATGATAATTTGGCATTAGAATCAAAACTATAATTCAATAATAATTGCAAGTACGTTCTGAATTCCAGAACGAGTTCTACAGACGATTCTGATTTCTCCAGAAGCGGAGTATACAAATTGAGTTGCCCCAATTGTGAGAGCTTCTACATTGGCTGTACGAACAAATCTTTCAAGGAGAGTTAGGCCCTTCGCACATTAAGCGATTAAAAAAAAAACCAAACTAATTAGAAACTCAAATCGCCAACCAGTTGCCAACTATGAATCACACACGACGCTACTGAAAGTTTATGAAATTCAGTGACTATCGTGCTCGCGTTTGCCCGCGGGACACATGCAAATTCACTTCTCGATTATCGCGGTATTTTTTATAACATTGTGTTTAAATTATAATTTTAATATTGTGATTAAAGCTATTGTTATTATCGTGTTAAAAATGTCTAGTGATTCAAATGATGAAGATATTATTCTTTATTATTAAATAGAAAAAGGAAAAACTGGCAGAAGTAGAGGAGGTATTGGGTTCATCCCTACATTGAAATAAATATAAAATGCAAAGCAATTGTTGCTGCAAGAGTTGTCTATCCTAAATTCAAGGATTCTAGATTAAATGCAAGGATTGTTCTACCATTTTCGCTGTTTCACGTGGACGTTTACAAAGCTACTCTAGAAATAAATCGCCCAGCAGCTCTGCATGCTGAGTTGCGGATGACTGATCACCGACGCATCACAAACTGGTTACTAACTAGTAGCACTGTGCGCGGCTGCTAATGAAACCAACTGCGGCAACTATTTTGCAACTGATTGGCGATTTAAGTTTGTAACTAGTTTCTTTTTAGTCGCTTAGTGTGCGAAGGGCCTTACAGTAAGCACAAGAGATCCTGGCTGAACGGTGATGATAAGTCGGCTTTTGCGACCACCTCTTAAAACAACAACACCAGTTCGGTACTATAGACGACGTGATGTCGATACTCAAGGTGGAATCTGATCACAGAATGATTCTGACCCATAAGGTCCTGATGATCAGAAGATTTAAAAAGAATTCCCGAAAAAGATCTTGAATGGCCAAACCAACTTCGAGAAAAACCCTATCCTGGACGCCGTAAACAACATTATAAGCCAGCATCACCGAAGAGACGTTAACTCATTCAATCAAAACTGATCCTTTCTTTTTGTTTATTTTAAAGATCTTTATCTGTTTATTACTGTTTTTTCATTTGCTGTACTTGTTATTCCTTTATAATCATACATTTCCCTTGCTGCAATATGGCTACGTCGCCCGCCAATCAGTGCCTGGCTTGTCCAGTTTTCTCTTATTGGTGGACATAAGCTTAAACCATAAATTCTGGAGCTTCGGCTCACTTACCTTGTAGATTTCGATTTGCTCCGATTATGAAGTTATTTTGAAAAGCTACGATTCGAAATTTATGATTTAAACATCTACCGTTTTGCTATATCCTGTATCTTTCCTTTCCTTGTTTTGCACACCAATCCTGACCATTATGCAACTCTTAGATATACGTATAACGTCTAGGAAAGTAAAATTTAATTCCTAGAAAACAGCCTTATTAAGTTTCTGAGCAGAATCTCGCCTTATCAAATTAAAAAGAATCCTTAAAAACTTTTTTTCATAGATTAATTCTCCTTTATTTCCAGAAGTTTGGAAAATCAGTCACATAAATGGCGTTCAGCTACAGGAAAAGGTATACAGTTCATTGTGTATTTTTGAAAAATATATAGTTTTTTTAATTTCACTTTGTCTTTCTTTTAAAAGCGAAACAAGTAAAATTATTTTTGAGTAAACAATTATGAATTTTTTATTATAAACAGTTATTATTTTTCTAACATTTATTAATGCACATTTTACAACTGACATTTATTTTTAAAAACAATATTTAATTTAAATAAAATTTCTTTCCGTTGAATTTAGATTATTCCTGGGAATCCTTTTTAGAAGTCCTTCGCCACCGTTATAATTCACTAGTTTTATCCTATTCAAGATGGAATTTTTCTACGCAAGATTTGTTTATCAGTCCCGTTCTAACATGTAACATATTGTTCGATCAATGTAAAGTGAGGAAAGAAACTGTCAGACTGAAAGAAATTATCGAAAATAACAATAGTACTAAAATAGGTCCAAGGATTTTAATAATCGGCGACTCAGGCTATGGCAAGACGACTCTTGCTTGCAAATTAGCTAAGGATTGGGCTTGTAA
>JAHWFO010015555.1:99693-111315 GCA_023313115.1 Rhysida immarginata | reverse complement strand
AGGAAGGTCACTGTCTACCTCAGATTTCGGAAAAATAATAAATATCGATAAAAAATCGATATTCATGGTTATGGCAAGGCATATTAATGAGAAATATCTCATGACCAACAATGCAAGGCAAAGTTTGTACAACAATAGGTATCAACAATGGTATCAGCACGCAATTCACAAAGACACTGCATGAACCAACAATATATATCTCATGACCAACAATGCAAGGCAAAGTTTGTGCAACAATAGGCCCATTGTGTTCGCATCAACAATGGTATCAACGCGCAATTCACCAATAACAATGAGCACAGAATGATGATGTAATGTTAAAGCAATCTTTCCAAGAATTATAACAATGAACATAAAATGATGATGTAATATGGATAAGTTTCAATTTGTAACAATGCATAGAATTCCCGTTATTCAGGCTTTTCTTAGAAAAGAGAGTTCTTAGTACTTAACAATTTCTTGAAAATCTTTAAAAATGATCAGTAACTGGAGATAATGGAGAGTTAGCAGACTATTGAGAAAGAGTGGAAAGACGACAGAGGAAGCACTCCTTTAGCAAATGGGAAGCAAGTAAATAGAAAAATCGGCGACCGCTAGACTGCACAAAGTGATGAATGGCCAAGTTTTGCTTCAACACATCGAGAGAAGAGTGGAAATTGCAACAACACTAAGTATACATCTGAGATAAGATTACGTGAGTAAGAAATTATTTAGACTAGCAGTGGCATCCTTGGAGAGGTCCAGCCATTGTGAGCCTTTAAAAAGATTTTTTTCGAATTTTCATTAAGAATTTTTACTGTATTATTTCTAAGCATTTTCATGTGTTTATTTTTAAGATATTGCAAAATTTAATATAATTTTTTGAGATTGTTCTGTTTACATCCAAGTGTAATTATCCCGGGCAACGCCGGGTAACTTTGCTAGTAAATAATAATTCCGGACACTTACAAGAACTCCCAAAAATTTTACTGGCGGCTAGCGACACGGCAGAACATGACGTCATGGCGAAAAATGGAAGGGAGAGCGCAGTTTTTCAGAAGTTTTTCTATCAGTTTTTCTGCAGAAAAGACTTTCGCACAGGCCTTTTACTATCTGGCAGGCCGTGTTTAAATTTAACAAACTTTTACCACTCTCGGCGCTTCGCGCCTCACGTCGGCCCTGCGGGCCTCATTCAATGAGGCTCATTGGTCACTGTCTACGACGTCCCACTCCGGGGGTAAATAATTGATATATACCCCAACCTATTTGGTTACAGGGGGCAGTTGGTTTCCCCTCGGCCGGTTACAGAAACTTGCCATGAAGTCATGTTCCACCGTGTCGCTAGCCGCTTCTAAAATTTTCTCTTCTATCCCCCATGATGCACAAGTAACATCGTCAGCCATGTTTTTGTGGCGAGCCTGATCTAATTGCAGTTCAGCAGTTTAAAAGGTAAATTTCTGTTTTGTTAGAAATAAAGTTTAACTAGCTCATTATTATGTTTTATTAAATATGTATTTAGGGACCATTAAAAAATTTATGAATTGCATTTCTTTATAAACAAAACAAAAGAACTAAATGCTCACAGCGCTTGTAGCACGATGTCGCGCTGTGATTAGGCTTCGACCAATCGCAGTTAGGGAGAGGATAGCTGGAGCTTTACTATACGTCATTTGAAGATGGAAAATCTTGCATTTTATTTATAATCCAAAGAAGCAGTCCAATTGAACTTGTGCTTGCCGAGTGAGTATTTTATTGTGTCTGTTCAGTTTATTTATTTCTTCCTGCGATGCCCAAGCCAAGAGATAAGACCACAAAGCCTGGAACCACCCGTACTCATCATGCATTAAGTCCGTCCGGTAAGCCTAAAGATGAATCGTCCATTGGAGTTGTGGTGGCTTCTTACCTCACCGATGATAAATTTCTCGAACGTATACTCTTTCAACTGCTTAATAAGTATCGAGAAAAGCTTGAATCCCGCATGACTGAATTAATTAACCGCATTACTACTCTTACTAATTCCATGGAACAGTCTTTATCTCGAATCTCTAACCTTGAGAAAGAAATTAATAACTTATCAAAACGATTATTGAATAAGGAATCGTCTCTCATTGTGAGCGGCCTGTAAGGCTAGGCGTGTGCGGGCATGGGAGTTATTAATTAGTTTATTTGAATAAATATCAAATGCGCCTTTTAATCTTTTACCGGTCGTGGCCCTCCTAAACCCTCACAACTGTTCCTTACATTATAGATTTTTGGCATCACAGATTCGTCCAAGGGCGGAGATTTAAGGACAAAAGAATGCGCCATAACAATACCATAAGAATTTATTGAATTACGAAATACGCTGAAATATAAAACGAGCCATAACCCAGGATAAAGAAAAGAGAAATTCAATTCATTACACTCATATCAGAAAGTTAAATGGATTGGATTACGCATTTTGGCCTTGGGATTGAGAATTTACCTGCACTCTCTGCATCGAGATGGAGGGGCGGTGGCATGTTGTTTCTGCTGTCATCTTGGTGGCTCGCTAACCTGGTGGAAGTCGTTTACGGTGATGATTCGGCGGAGGCAATTGTGACTCTGGACTTCTTCATGAACGCGACTTCTTCATGATTCGCGACTAATTCAGTTGCCCACTTCTCTCACGGAAACGTTCATAGTCACCTCTACAATAGAGAGGGACTCTCGTCAGCATAGTGCAGCTGAACATACAGAGGGAAGAGAGCGAGGGAATTGTCTGAAGGTTGATCGGACTCTCATCGTGTTGCGGATTCTGCCTGCTCTTTCGGAATGCTCTCTCTGACTGCCTCTTTCTGACTGTTCTTCTTTCTCTCTCTTTCTGACTGCCGAGAGGTTGCCAACTAGAAAAACGGCATCGAACCCTCGACCGCATGTGACGTTTTCAAATCATCACGACTCTAGAATTCAGAATCAATCCCGGAAGGGCCGAGCTAGAGCTCCAACTACTCCTTTCCCTTCGATCTTTGCGTCGCCTGACGCCTAGCAGCCCATTAACTTCAGGAAGACCACCCGCTATAGGGCCTGGTCTCTTTAACGTTTTCTTTCTCAGGGAAGGGCATCCTCAACCCTCCCTTTCTTCGGGTTTCAGAGCTATTGCTCAAATGGGCCCAAATGCTGCTTGTTCCTGCGAAAACATCCATCATCATGGAGGGGACCTTCAGAGGTCATTCCCACACAGCAAAAACATGAGCTTATATGGTCATATCTGGTTCTACCAAAGGAAAGTAAAATTAAAAATCCTTAAACTTTATATATCCAACGTTAGAAAACGCATTTGCTTTAGTGCTATTATATCCATGATCTACCCGTTTACTAATTAAATGAATTCACTTATAATTCCGAAATTCAAATCATCCTGAATCACATGTTCCATAATAAACTTGAAACAAAAGACAAATTTAATATACTAAGTTAGCGCGAGCCCTTACAGGCCGTTCTCAAATTGACATGTGCGTGAGAAAATGGACTAGAGCAGCATTAAAGACGCAATAACCTTCGCTTTATCTGGAATAATGAAATGCCATCGGATGACCTAAATGTTTTTTTGATGGACATTTATGACATGCAATTGAATATTAAGCTTTCAGCGTCTCATATAGTTGCGGTGCATCGACTTGGGCTACGCACCGGAAATTCGGTAAGAACCGTTCATTGTTAAGTTTACTTCTACCTCAGTGCGTGACTTACTCTTTAAAAACAAGTGTTACTCATGCAAGTTACGTCCATCTCCAGTTATGTTAGAAGCTTTGACGATTATTCGTTACAAAATCTTGCGGACAGAGAAATCGATGCTGGGCCCGCGCAATGTCTGGAGTTCCGGAGGCAGAATCTATGCAAAAGATTCTTGCGACTGGGCGATCAAAATTCCATCTGAATATGATTTTTGTCCCAGTGAAGCCTCGTAGAGACTGTAGTTCCTATTTGTTGATATCCTTGTTTAATTCTTATCTGTTTGTTACACATTTAATTTTAATTTTAGTATAATTATAAATTGATTTGGCTTTTATACACTACTGTTTATAAAAATCGCAACACCCTGATGGAATAGCCCAATCTGCATTAAGTTTGGAGCATTTGCATATCATGGGTCAGAAAAGAAACCATTAGATTTTCAGGTCAATACAATGCGTTTTATTGTCACATTAGTATCGGGTGAAACCACCGTGGGATGCAATTACAGCCTCTAAACGTCGTGGCATTGAGTCAAACAAGCTCTGAATAAGGGCCCGGGGAATGTCCTGCCATGCTCTGTCTACACGGGTATACAGTTCATTCGCAGTTGCTGCTGTAGGAGTCTGACGAGCCAATCGATGAGCAACCCTGTCCCGCACATGTTCGATTGGGGACATGTCTGATGAACGAGCAGGCCAGGGGAACAAGGGCATCTGATGTGCTTGGAAAAAGGCGAGGACATTTCTGGCCACATGCGGTCGGGCATTGTCCTGTTGGAATAAGCGCCTGGAAGGTTCTGCAGGAAGGGGATGACCTCGGGTTGCACAACTTCCCTGATGTACCGGTCACTGTTCAGATTGCCATGGATTCTGATCAGACGGGAACGGCCATGGTAACTGATTGCACCCCACACCATCACCCCTGGCGTTTGTCCTGAATGACGCTGCAGGATGCATTCTGGAAGGTCGCGCTCGCCACGATGTCTTCTGACTCGTATCCTGCCGTCATGGTGCTGCAAGTTAAACCTTGACTCATCCGAAAACACAACTTGTTGCCATTCAGCTTGCCACTGTTGGTGTTGATGGGCCCATTGCAACCTGAGGCGCCAGTGGTTTTGAGTCAAAGGAATCCGCAACAATGGTACTCGTGCCATCAATCCTCTGGAAATCAAACGGCGTCGTACAGTGCTAGCAGACATTGTCCTGCCTACTGTAGAACCCCACTGTTGTACTAACACTGTGGAAGTGGCTGTACGATCTGCTACACACATGCGATAGAGGTGTCTGTCATCTCGCGGTGTCGTCGTGCTGGGTCTTCCTGAGCCTGGTCTTCGGTGTACCCTGTTCTCTTCGCTCCACTGCCTCCATGCACGCATAATTGTCGTTGCATTACGTCCTACAGAGCAGCAATGTCACGATACGACCATCCCGCTTCACGCAGACCAATTATGCGTCCTCTTTCAAAGTCTGTCAGCTGTTGATATGGTACCCTTCGTCGTCGTCGAGGCATGTTGTTCTTTCAAACAATTACTCTGAAAATCTAATCATTTATACTCTGACCCATTGTATGCAAATATTGCAAATTGCATATGGATTAGACCATTCCATCAGGGTGTTGCGATTTTTATAAACAGTAGTGTAGTTTACTATGCCTCGCTCGGATGATTTTTACGATATATAGCAAACGTTATATATATTATTGCGTCATCTTGATTGAAGCATTATCATTACTAACAACTTTAATTCGTTAAGATGTCTGATTTGTCTGAATTTAAGCATCCCATATCGCTTGAAGTCGCTAACAATTTTATTGCGACTTTACCACATATAAATAATGTTTTTTCCATTTATTTCTTAAATATTAGGAATTTGTCACCCAATTTTGATATCTTGGTAATTAACTTAAAGAGTTTATACTTATTTCCCACTTTAATAACTTTAGTCGAGACTTGGTGTAGAGACCAACAGGCTATTCCGCCTATTGATGAATATCGAGTCTTTTCTCTCAGTCGAACTAGGGGGAATTTGCATTTATGTGACCGATTCTCTGAGGTGTGATATTTTGCCTTCGATACTTACGGTCACTGCGAATTACGAAGCTTTGTCACTATTGATCGGTAATAAGCGATCAATTTCAATAATTTATCTTTCTGGCAATTTGCCCTAGTTTTATTCTTATCTTTCGTCATTAATTCTTGACACGTTTCGATTAAAACTTGAAGGCACTGTGATTGCAGATTTTAATACAGATTTAAATCAGTCATCTGCACGAACACATCGTCTCCTCGACTCCCTTATCAGTTCTGGTCACTTGCCTGCTTCCAATTCATATACTCACTATTCTTCGTATCGCTGTATGTACTCTGTCATCGACAGCTGTTTTTCTTCAATGTGTTCGTCTATTTTTACTAACTCATTGGAATATTATATAAGTGATCATTTTCCTCTATTGATTTTATTTTCGGGAACTTATAGTGGAAGGCCTCGTGATAATTATTCATTCCTCAGATCATTCAGGCAGAACCGCATTAATGCATTAAAGATATTCCTTGAATTGACTAATTGGAATGATATGTTTACATAAATCGCTGATTGTAATCTTGTGTTTGATCGTTTTATTGCCCATTTTAGTTTGGGTTGGGATCGGTATTTTCTTAGAAATCCATGTTGTAAGCCAATTTCGGTTTCTTTTCCTCCGTCCAAATGTTGCATTACACCTGATATCCTCTCCATGATTAAGCGTAAGAACATCCTTTATTTGCAATCTAGAAAGAATCCGTCACATCGCATTAAAAGGAAATTTAAAGATTATTCGAACTTTGTTGAGTCCGCCGTAAAGCGATCAAAACTTAACTACTATGAAAATGTTTTTCACTCCTTAGGTTCTGCCATAGATAAATGGCGATTATTGTCTTCCCTTTCTAATGGGACTAATTGAGGTAACTCGCCTTTTGAACCGCATACCCTTATAAATTCTAGTGATCTGACCAAGTTTGTTACTACGCTACTTCCGTCTGATGGGATAAGGATTTCTAATGATCAATCTATTAAGAATTGATTTCTGTCAATTCTCTTTTAGTTTTTTCTGTGCGCCTACTAGGTCTGAGGAAGTTCAAGATATCATTTGAGCATTAAATCGAGTACTTCTCTAGATCCCTTAGGGCTACGTTCAGACATTATAAAACAATTAAAGCTTGTTATATCAAAGCCGTTAGCCTTAGTTTTTAATTTCTCTATATCAACAGGGGTATTTGCCACCATTTTAAAGCAGGCGCGAATTACTCTGATTTTTAAATAAAAGGACGCTAGTAAGTTGAAAATTGCAGACTTATATCATCATTACCGATTTTTCCAAGGTATTCGAGAAACCTTTTTACAGGCGTTTGTCATAGTAAATTTTTGATAATTAATACATTTGATCATTTCAATCAACATAGTTTTGTACCCCGACATAACACCAATACTCCCTGTTTCGAGTTAACCGAGTTTATTACCGTTGAAATGATGAATAATAATATTGTTGCGGGTCTATTCGTAGATTTCGATAAGGCTTTCGATTCTGTTACCATAACACTATTGTTATCGAAATTACAATTTCAGTTTCATATTAATGGACCCCCTCTTGCTTGGATTTCAAGTTTCTTTACTGAGTGAAAGTATTTCATGAGACACGAGGATATATCATCGTACACTATATCAAGGACCCCTGGCCTTCCCCAGGAATCGAAGTTGTCGCCGTTGTTGTTTTTATTATTCATCAATGATTTGCCATTTATTTATATAGAGTCAAAGTCATTATATACGCTGATGACGTTGTATATTGTTGGCTGTCGATAAGGCTACAGAAGACCTTGGGAGAATGCTACTAAAGCTCTTACTGAATGGACTTCATTCAATAGAATTAAAATTAACGTTTCAAAATCGAAACTCATGTTATTCTTTCAACGTAATAAGAAGTTAGTCCCAGATAGTTTAATATACTACTGTTTATAAAAATCGCAACACCCTGATGGAATGGTCTAATCCATATGCAATTTGCAATATTTGCATACAATGGGTCAGAGTATAAATGATTAGATTTTCAGAGTAATTGCTTGAAAGAACACCATGCCTCGACGACGACGAAGGGTACCATATCAACAGCTGACAGACTTTGAAAGAGGACGCATAATTGGTCTGCGTGAAGCGGGATGGTCGTATCGTGACATTGCTGCTCGTGTAGGACGTAATGCAACGACAATTATGCGTGCATGGAGGCAGTGGAGCGAAGAGAACAGGGCACACCGAAGACCAGGCTCAGGAAGACCCAGCACGACGACACCGCGAGATGACAGACACCTCTATCGCATGTGTGTAGCAGATCGTACAGCCACTTCCACAGTGTTAGCACAACAGTGGGGTGCTACAGTAGGCAGGACAATGCCTGCTAGCACTGTACGACGCCGTTTGATTTCCAGAGGATTGATGGCACGAGTAACATTGTTGCGGATTCCTTTGACTCAAAACCATCGGCGCCTCAGGTTGCAATGGGCCCATCAACCTCGCCTTTTTCCAAGCACATCAGACGCCCTTGTTCCCCTGGCCTGCTCGTTCACCAGACATGTCCCTAATCGAACATGTGTGGGACAGGGTTGCTCATCGATTGGCTTGTCAGACTCCTGCAGCAGCAACTGTGGATGAACTGTATACCCGTGTAGACAAAGCATGGCAGGACATTCCCCAGGCCCTTATTCAGAGCTTGTTTGACTCAATGCCACGACGTTTAGAGGCTGTAATTGCATCCCACGGTGGTTTCACCCGATACTAATGTGACAATAAAACGCATTGTATTGACCTGAAAATCTAATGGTTTCTTTTCTGACCCATGATATGCAAATGCTCCAAATTTAATGCAGATTGGGCTATTCCATCAGGGTGTTGCGATTTTTATAAACAGTAGTGTAGTATCGTTTATGGGATCACCAGTGGAATTGGTTGATTCCTTTAGATATTTAGGCCTAGTTTTTGAGCACGATTTATCGCGGGATAAACATGGTACGACCATGATGAACAAGCTTCTTCAGCACATGGGGATGATTTCTAAGTTACACTATATTCCTAACAATATTCTTTTGTTATTGGACCTCGCATTGATACAGTCAACGTATTTTGTTTTGGGGAACCGCCTCATAATACAATCTCAACCGAATATTTCGTCTGCAGAAATAGTTCCTGCGTATTCTATTAAGGGTGCCTACAGCTAGCTCAGTATCCTGTTGCTTTAATCCTTTTAAAAATCTTTCTTCTTTCAGTTATTTAAATTGCAGTGTAGCTCTTTTTTTTTAAAGTAATAACTCTATGCTAGATGTTAATTCTTCTCTTGTTTTAACCAAGGTGCAAGATAGGCATAGTTATGCCACTCATCTGTCTGGCAAAATTTACATCCCAAAATCTCCTAAAAAGTATTGAAATAATTGTGTTTTACATTACTGTATCGACGTCTGGGCCTCTCTGCCTCATGAATGAGGCGTCGTTTTCAAAGTTTCGACGGAATCTAATATCTTATGTTTTAAGTAATTTATCAGTAGCAAGTGTGTCTAGAGATTTTAAAAAATTTACCCCCCCCCCCCTTCATATTAATATGTAACTCAATTTCTGAGTTTGATTTTATTACTTGCAGTATTGACAACTTCTAAGATTCTTATGCCATTGTGTAATTTTTTGTATTCTTTGTTTGATTTAATGCTGTTTTTTTAAATAGCAGTTACCTTACTCATTTTCCTTTGAATAATCTATTACCAACATCTTTCTTTTTTACAATTTTGTTATCTCTAATCTGTTAATTACATTAGATGTGTAGTTGATTTAAATTAGTGTGACCATATTAGATCCTGGGTGACATCCTAAATGTAATTTAATTAATTCTAATTAAAATTCTAATATTTTTTCCTAAATTCAAGACGATTACTTTTTGCCACAAATAAGATGATTTCAAGCATGCATTCACCGCATCAACAAGTGTTCCCCGAGATATAACTGGAAGTGTTTCCCGAGAGTCTTCTGCTACAGGAGGGTAAGCGCCCCCATAACCGTGTTGCGGCTTCGGATATGTTGTCGGGTCCTGTCCAGTGTTTTGAGTGCTCCCTTGTTTGACAAGGTATATTCATCCCAAACAACAGTTTTACAATCTCTAAGTAAGCGTGCCATATCATTTTGCTTAAAATTTTACAAACTGTTCGTTCCACAAAGTTAATGTTAAGAGGAAGTTTGAAAGCTGAATGCCCTGTTCTTCCTTTGTACAACAGCGTCAGAGGTATTCCCGATGAAGCAACAGCAACGGCAATGTTGCAGCGCGCTCTCACTTTAGAAAGCAGAAGATTGATAAGTAAAGTGTCCCTGTTCCTCCAAGAAAAATATATTCCCACTTTGGAACCGTGTGTTTTCAAAGATTTCATCGTGGACTGTATTCTGTTCATTATTCAACTATGGCTCATTTTTCGTAACAATATAAGTCAGCTTCTTCAATTCGTATGTTCTTTCCATGAGGTAGTCCCGGCTGCTTACAGTCAATGTAGAACGTCTAGGCACGGGCAAACCGAATCTTTGAGTGATTTAGCTTAAATAGTGAGCACGAAATCTTCTAGCAGAATAAGACTCTCGTTATATATTTCATTTTTCATTTCATCTATGTTACCAGACGGCAATTTAATTTGGACTTGACTTCTGATATCTTCTGAAAAACGTTGTGTTTCTCCGAAAGTGCCACTGGTTATGAAAGTTGAAAAACACCAACATTATAGCAACAATTCTCTGAGATTAAACGCAGATTGTGAGACAACGGCATCTTGTAAAGTCTAATTCCAATGTTTATCGTCTTCGAGTAACCCGAGAGCTGCATATGCAGATTGAAATGTCTTATTAAGTATTCCTTTGGAACTCTTAATGTCATGAAAAGTAGTAGGCCATTTAACCTCATGAAGCAGAAGTCGCAGGTTGTAGCACTTCAAATTATTCGTATGCACTGTATATACTCTCCCCAGGACACGGCCTTTTTGAACTCCAGGAAAATTTGCAGCAGATTTAACTTTTTTCCTCCGACAGAATGAACCATTCTTCCACACAAAATATCCTGGAACTTTGTGATAAAAAAATTGCTCTGAGAAATATTAAACCTAGCGCAAGATAAATCATTTCATGAGTTTTGTCTTAGGTGGATTTTGAATTTTCTTCATAACGTTATCTGCTGTAAAGTACTCTCTCTGGCCATTTTCAAGTAGAACACTCAGATGCATAACAGGTGGATATTTTTAATGGATTGGAAAGCAAAAAATGCGCCAAGCAGCTTCTGAGCTATTGATGTATCTGCCTGTTTCATAGGCGGTAACTTCGTCGAAATAATTTTTGACTGCAGAAGAAGCTTGGTCAGTGCCTTCGTTAATATGTTACAATACTGCACCTCCCTCCCCTTGCTTTGATAATAAGGAAATGACTGGAGTCGAGAGGTGCAGGATTGTAGAGTTCGGAACTGATATAAATCTAAGGGGTCTAAATGATTGATCACTGGGACTGCATAAGCTCTAATTTAACCTTTTATTACAACCAAAAAAAAAACAACAATTACAAGTCACACTCGAGAGGGCCCTCTAAAATATGCATAAGTTAACAAGGCAGTCAAACTGTAAGGTTTCGTTCACAATTACTCAAACATAAAAAAAAAACAATTGTAAACTTATTTCTAATCCCATAAATATTGACCAAGCATAAGCACCTGTTCAAGCACTATTAACGAGCACTGCATTAACCCAATTACTCTTATGGCAGCAACCAGGGTGAGGCATTAACACGATTTCTTTTAGGCTTATTAAGGCACACTGCACAAAGAACCTAACTCTAACAGTCAACGTTACGATGTGGAGAACATTGTGTGGTTCCTTTATACCCAATATCTCTTATAAGATCGTTTATTGGG
>JAHWFO010015555.1:40794-99683 GCA_023313115.1 Rhysida immarginata | reverse complement strand
ATTTACTAATTGCGATGTATTCTACGACTTCGACGAATGGACAACTCATTGATATGCATCAAATCAAACTTGACCGCACGTTTGGAATGATGATATGTATTGAAGAGCCCTCCTCCCCCTCTCAGTTTTAACATTGAACTCCCCTTCCTACATTACACATACAATCATTATCTGCTGTCTTTCCTTGGAAGAGAAAAAAAAATATCGTTGTTAAGTCCATCTTATCAACAACCCAATAATAATCACCCCCTGACGATCGCATTCCTAGAACGACAAGGAAACGTTAACAGGAGTTATATTTGATACAATGACAACAATTAAAGTAAGATAAATCTAAACAGATATATTATTAGAAAATATTCAGAAATTCCAAATTGAAATAAAACAACAGCTAAATCTTAATTTATTATTATATTTTTAAAAAAAAAAAAACAAGTCCCCCAAAATTATGGCCCTTTCTCCCCCCCATTGGACGCATATGTCACTTCATTTGACATGAAATGTCACAAATATACACTGGCTGATAAAAAAATGAAGCACCCAGAAGGAGTGGACCAATATTATCCTATTTCGGCACACATGCATACCATTGATGTGTGAGTAAACGATTTGATTCACAAGGATCTGTAAAGTCTAGAACGCTCACCAGAGGGTATTCGTGATGTCACCGCCATGTTGTTGATAAGTCTGACAGTTATGCAAGACGTTCAGATGGGATTACTGTACTGTACAAAGCATCCGCGATGCCTCGCAGATGCATCAGACATCCTATCCACCAATTGACAGCATTTGAGAGATGCCGCATTGTGGGACTGCATGAGGCTGGTTGGTCGTATCGTACAATTGCCAGGCAAGGGGCCATTCAGATGTCACAGTGGCCTGATGTTTGAATCAGTGGGTACGTGAGGGCGCCCATGCACGTCGTGCAGGTTCTGGTCGACCAACAAACACCACCCCAAGGGAGGACCGTCGTATGGTGCTTCAACCATTAAAGAATCCTATGGCGTCGGCACCCACCATCCGCAAACATGTACTGGAAAATCTACAACATCCCTTGGTTCCCGCACAGTATCTGGACGACTCACATCCGCCGGATTGATGTCGTACCGCCCCATGCGTCGGTTGCCATTAACACCACAACACCAACGCCTGCGTTTAGAGTGGCGCCTTGCCTGGGAGGCATGGATAGAGGAAGAATGGCGTCGCATCAAGTTTAGTGATGAGGTCCACTTTTCCAAGACCTGCGAGAACCAGCGTGTTCGCGTATGGCGGTGTCGATGGCAGAGGGCACAACCCTCCCATATTAGACTGGCCCATCATTGGTGGGGAGCTATCGGATATGCGTTCAGGTCACCTCTAATAATGCTTCAGCAGACCTTGAGGGGACAGCGATACGTCACAGACATTCTTTGTCGCACGTTCTACCCCTTTTGGCCAGTAACTGGGACGTAGTACCAACAAGATTACGCACGCCCACACGCAGTACGTTTGTCTACGACTGCCTACAGCATGTTGGCCAACAAGATCCCCGGACCTTTCCATCATTGAATACATGTGGGAAAAACTGGAAGGCAACTCCGTCCCAGTACCAATCTACGGGATCTGGATGGACAGCTGCATCAACTGTGGACTGACTTGCTTCAGGAGATGATCCAGAAACTGTTTGACACCATTCCGAACCGCATAAGGTCAAGCATTGGGACCAGAGGGGCTGCCACACCTACTGACCTAGCACTAACATTCCACCTTTACTGCCAGCGGCATTGTCTGTTTCATCCCATATTGTAATCAGTACAATAAAGTCATGTTCTTTCATCTAATGTCGTTTCATTCACTTTTAACTACTTCTTCTGGGTGTTACAATTTTTTCTCAGCCAGTGTTTTTACAAATGTATATACTCGTATTTTATGAGCATTGAAGGTAAACGAAAGGACAGGGCTGTACAGCACCACCAAGGATTGTGTAGAATGACTCCTTTGATTTTCACTGTAAATCCTCCATCTTCAGGAGTACGTTTTTATAATGCAGATATCCATCTTGTCTAGTCTGCATCTGCTTGAGAAGGTTTCGTGGATAATGCTTGCTGTAATTACCATTTACCATATATGGAGAATTCTTGTTCAAAATATAGCAAGGTTTGTGCATCATATCTGACTATACAATTTCGTAAAGATCAGGATCAGTCTCACGACAAGGAGTCTCTGCACTGATTATTAAGTACCGACAGGTGCTTTATGCTATCACTTTGGGGAAACGTGTCTGTCTGTCTGTCTATCTGTCCGTCTGTCCGTCTGTCTGAAACTCAAACTCCTCCGAGGCTATGAAAGATTATCAAAATCTGTTTTCGTCGGTCGATGAATATGGTTCATGGCAGGAACAAGTTACAAATATTATCTAAATCAGTTCATTGGCACGTGCGCAAATGGTACCTCTATTTTCCCGCCTAGCAATTTTCAAAGGGAAGATATATTGAGTAATATATCAAACAAATCGTAATGACGAGATAGATGCGATTATTCGTTACTATTTTCGTCACTAAATTAATATGAATCAGTCGCAAAAATTATCTAAATCCGTTAATAGCACGTGCACAAATGGTACCTTCACGACCCCACAAAGCAATTTTCAATAGAGAGATATATTAAGTAATATATCAAACAAATCTTAATGACGAGATAGAAGCAGATATAAATTACCATTTTCGCCAATTAATAAATATGGTTCCGGGAATGAACCATTTTGAAAATGGTTGAAAATGAAACAATGATACGTGCTCTAAAAGTACCCTTATGACACCCTCAGATATTTTCAGTGCTAAAATATGGCATGTAATATATCAAAAGACTTGGAAAGATGTGTCATGAATGAAAATAACGTAAAATTAATGATAGTCCAAATTGGTTTCAAGGAACCTGTTTAGTGGAACCATTCTGCTATAGTGGAACCATTATGGTTCATTCGAACTTTCAATGCTAAATATGTCATGTAATATATCAAACGACTTGGAATGACATATCACGAATTAATATAACGTAAAATTAATGATAGTCCAAATTGGTTTCAAGGAATCTGTTTAGTGGAACCATTATAGTTCATTGGAAATTACAATGCCTAAATATGGCAAGTAATATATCAAACGACTTAGAATGATGTGTCATGAATGAATATAACGTAAAATTAATGATCGTCCAAATTGGTTTCTAGGAACCTGGTTTAGAGGAACCATTCTGGTTTAGTGCAACCAGTATGGTTCATTGGTACTTTCAATGCTAAAATATGGCATGGCACACCTCAAACGACTTGGAATGATGTGTCATTAATGAATATAACGTAAAATTAATGATAGTCGAAAGTGGTTTAAAGGTACGTGGTGTAATAGTATCTTTATGGCCTATTAGAAACTTACAATGTTAACATAGGCTGTTTAAAAATATAGTTTCGCGAATGGTTTAGTTTAACCTTCGGTACTTGGTTATGTCATTCCTTAATGGTTTATTAAGTACCGAAAGGTGCTTTATGCTATCACTTTGGGGAAACGTGTCTGTCTGTCCGTCTGTCCGTCTGTCCGTCTGTCTGTCCGTCTGTCCGTCTGTCCGTCTGTCTTAAACTCAAACTCCTCCGAGGCTATGAAAAATTATCAAAATCTGTTTTCGTCGGTCGATGAATATGGTTCATGGCACGAACCAGTTACAAATATTATCTAAATCGGTTCATTGGCACGTGCGCAAATGGTACCTCTATTTTCCCGCCTAGCAATTTTCAATGGGAAGATATATTGAGTAATATATCAAACAAATCGTAATGACGAGATAGATGCGGTTATTCATTATTATTTTCGTCATTCGATGAACATGGTACATGGCAAAAATAAATCACAAATATTATCTAAATCTGTTCAATAGCACGTGCACAATGGTACCTTCACGACCCCACCTAGCAATTTTAAATGGAGAGATATATTAAGTAATATATCAAACAAATCGTAATGACGAGATAGAAACTGATATAAATTACTATATTCGAGAATTAATAAATAAGGTTCCAGGAATGAACCATTTTGAAAACGGTTGATATCGAAATAATGACACCTACTCTAATATACCCTTATGACACCCTCAAACATTTTCAGTGCTAAAATATGGCATGTAATATATCAAACGACTTGGAATGAGGTGTCAAGAATGAATATAAAGTAAAATTAATGATAGTCGAAATTGGTTTCAAGGAACCTGGTTTAGTGGAACCATTATGGTTCACTGGAACTTTCAATGCTAAAGTATAGCACGTAATATATCAAACGACTTGGAATGATGTGTCATGAATGAAAATAACGTAAAATTAATGATAGTCCAAATACATTAGTAGGGGTTCTAGAAATACATTAGTAGGGGTTCTAGAAATTAAGGCGACGACTACTAAGGTCATTTTGCGCCTTTTACACAAGTTATATCTGTACGCAGCCCGGGACAAACACAAACATCCATGCCCACTCAAACAACTTGGAATGATGTGTCATGAATGAATAAAACGTAATACACTCCCAGACAAAAATATGGAGATTTTTGAAAAACATGAAAGGTTCATCTGAAAAAAAAAAAAGAAGGATTTGTTCATGCATTATACGATGATTTATTCGAACATTACTTAGTTTCTTCTCTATACACAAAAAATTTTATGTACTTCAAACAATTTCTTTCAACAAAACATACAGAAAAACAAACAGTATCGAAGTCAAAAGTTTGGAGATTTGTCTATTCTGGGACATAAGTTTGGAGATTCTTTGTTTAGTATTTGGTCCAGCCGCCTTTAAGATTAATAACTGCTTGCACACATTGTCTCATAGAGTCTAGGAGACACTGACAATCATCTCTCGATATTTCACACAAGACATGGGACACAGTTTCGAATAAATCCTTATTTTTTAAAATTTTACATATGGTAACGTTTCGCTACATTTTACCCGAAATTGTTTCTGTAGGATTAAGGTCAGGACTATTTCCTGGCCATTTTAGAAGGTGAACATTTTGTTCTTCTAACCAGTTCAGTGTCGCATTTGCTCTGTGCAAGGTATATTATAAAGTTACCATCAGGAAAGTAAAAAGCAGCACCTGGTTTCAGATAATCAGCCATTATTTCCGTGTAATAGGAACTGGTGAAGTTTCCTTTGACAGAAGCTAAACTTCCGGTCCCATATGCATTTATTGTTCCGTGCTTGGTAGAAATTTGATTCTATATGGTACACATCTAAAGTCCAGCTTTTCTTGTTTTTAGCGCACAACTTTTTGTTTACCATCATTCAATGGCTAAATCTAGATTCATCAATGAATATGACTTCTTTGCTATTGTTTTTAGTCCATGTTAAGTGTTCACGTGCGCACTCAAGTCCTTTTTCTTCGTTCGTTTAGTTAGGAGAGGCTTTCTTGCTGATTAGATTCCATTTGGCAGTAATTTCTCTTGCCGTTTGAAAGCGTGATATTCTCTGACAATACCTTTTAGATGTCTATCTTCGGCTTTACTTGTGATGTGTTTTCTGCAGCACCTTTGCTTCATATTGCAACTTCCAATTTTCTTATATTTTACAATAATCTTGCTTACAGATTTTGTAGTTAAGTTGAGAACTTTTGCTATTTTAATTTCTCGAAGTGTATAAATGATAGTTGAAATTATTTCAAAAGTACGTGGTTTAATGGTATCATTATGGTCCATTAGAAACTTCCAATGTTAACATAGGGCGGTTTAAAAATATAGTTCCGCGTATGGTTTAGTTTACCCTTTCGGAATTTGGTGATTTAGGTTATCAGTGTGGGGAAACGTGTCTGTCTGTCTATGGACTGTCTGACTGTCTGTCCGTCTGTCTGTCCGTCTGTCTGTCTGTCTGTCTGTCTGTCTGTCTGTCTGTCTGTCTGTCTGTCTGTAACTCAAACTCCTCCGAGGCTATGAAAGATTTTCAAAACCTGTTTTCATCAGTCGATGAATATGGTTCATGGCATGAACCAGTTACAGATATTATCTAAATCGGTTCATTGGCGCGTGCACAAATGGTACCTCTATTTTCCCGCCTAGCAATTTTCAAAGGGAAGATATATTGAGTAATATATCAAACAAATCGTAATGACGAGATAGATGCGATTATTCGTTACTATTTTCGTCACTCAATTAATATGAGACATGGCGCGAATCAGTCGCAAAAATTATCTAAATCCGTTTAATAGCACGTGCACAAATGGTACCTTCACGACCCCACAAAGCAATTTTCAATAGAGAGATATATTAAGTAATATATCAAACAAATCGTAATGACGAGATAGAAGCAGATATATATTACCATTTTCGCCAATTAATAAATATGGTTCCGGGAATGAACCATTTTGAAAATGGTTAAAAATGAAACAATTGACACGTAACAATAGCACCCTTTTGACACCCTCGAATGTTTTCAATGATAAAATAAGGGATGTAATATGTCAAAAGACTTGGAATGATGTGTCATGAATGAATATAACGTAAAATTAATGATACTCGAAATTCGTTCCAAGGAACCTGGTTTAGTGGAACCATTATGGTTCATTGGAATTGTCAATGCTAAAATATGACATTTAATATATCAAACGACTTGGAATGACGTATCATGAATGAATATAACGTAAAATTATTAAGTACCGAAAGGTGCTTTATACTATCAGTGTGGGGAAACGTGCCTGTCTGTCTGTCCGTCTGTCTGTCTGTCCGTCTGTCTGTCTGTAACTCAAACTCCTCTGAGGCTATGAAAGATTTTCAAAATCTGTTTTCGTCAGTCGATGAATATGGTGCATGGCACGAACAAGTTACAAATATTATCTAAATCGATTCATTGGCACGTGCACAAATGGTAGATCTATATTTCCGCCAAGCAATATTCAATGAGAAGATATATTGGATAATATCTCAAACAAATCGTAATGACGTGATAGAAGCGGATATAAATTACTGTTTTCGCCAATTAATAAATAAGGTTCCGGAAATGAACCATTTTGAAAATGGTTGATATCGAAATAATGACACGTACTCTAATATACCCTTATGACACCCTCAAAAATTTTCCGTGCTAAAATATGGCATATAATATATCAAACGACTTGGAATGATGTGTCAAGAATGAATATAAAGTAAAATTAATGATAGTCGAAATTGATTTCAAGGAACATGGTTTAGTGGATCCATTATGGTTCATGGGAACTTTCAATGCTAAAATATATCATGTAATATATCAAACGACTTGGAATGATGTGTCGTGAATGAATATAACGTAATATAAATCATAGTTGAAATTATTTCAAAAGTACGTGGTTTAATAGTATCATTATGGTCCATTAGAAACCGCCAATTTTAACATAGGGCGGTTTAAAAATATAGTTCCGCAAATGGTTTAGTTTAACCTTTCTGTACTTGGTTATGTCATTCCTTTATGGTTTATTAAGTACCGAAAGCTTCTTTAGGCTATCCGTGTGGGGAAACGTGTCTGTGTGTCCGTCTGTCCGTCTGTCTGTCTGCCTGTAACTCAAACTCCTCCGAGGCTATGAAAGATTTTCAAAATCTTTTTTCGTCAGTCGATGAATAGGGTTCATGGCACGAACCAGTTACAAATATTATTTAAACCGGTTCATTGGCGCGTGCACAAATGGTACCTCTATTTTCACGCGTAGCAATTTTCAATGGGAAGATATATTGCGTAATATATCAAACAAATCGTAATGACGAGATAGAAGCGGATATAAATTACTATTTTGGCCCATTAAAAAATAGGGTTTCGGGAATGAACCATTTTGAAAATGGTTGAAAGCGAAACAATGACACGTGCTCTGATAGTACCCTTATTACACCCTCAAAAATTCTCAGTGCTAAAATATGGCATGTAATATATCAAACGACTTGGAACAAGGTGTCATGAAGAAATATAACGTAAAATTAATGATAGTCGAAATTGGTTTCAAGAAACCTGGTTTAGTGGAACCATCATGGTTTATTGGAAATTTCAATTCTAAAATATGGCATGTAATATATCAAACGTCTTGGAATGATGTGTCATGAATGAATATAACGTAAAATTAACGATAGTCGAAATTGATTTCAAGGAACCTGCTTTAGTGGAACCATTATGGTTCATTGGAACTTTCATACTAGAATATGGCATATAATATATCAAACAACTTGAAATGATGTGCGATACCAATGAATCATCGATACTTCCGGTATCGAGTAGTATAATAAAATACGCGATACCAATATCGAGTACTCAATGAGAAGGTATCGATGGTATCGAGTAAAAATGTGTATTTATTTAAATGGTAAAATGCTTTTTTGAGAGGACGTCGAACCGATACTGGGGCACGTGGAGGCTAACATCACTCATTACTATTAGACCTAATTACTATTACTAGGAAGCTATCATCACGTGTCCGAATCATTAGCTTTTTTTTTATTTCCCGTGCGCCCATAGAGCGAGGCGTGAGCTCGACATCTCGACCTCGTTAGGAGAAATAAAAATAAACGCTTCGAAAGATACCCAATCAGTAAGCAGCCACCGGAATAAAAGCGTTAATATATTCAACAGATTCTGAATTAACGCTGAAAATCGCACATCTTCATTAGGTGCCTCATAGGTTTTTTCAGTATCAAGTATCGACATGCAAACTATCGATAATGTCGATACTTGAGCCATGTTGCAATATACGATACTTGAGTACTCGATACCGGCAGGTATCGATGCTTTTTGGTATTGGTATCGGTATCGGCACAACACTAGTTATGAATGAATATAACGTAATATTAATGATAGTTAAAATTATTTCAAAGGTACGTGGTTTAATGGTATCATCATAATCCATTAGAAACTATCAATGTTAACATACGGCTGGTTAAAAATATTTTACCGCGAATGGTTTAATTTAATCTTTCGGTACTTGGTTATGTCATTCCTTAATGTTTTATTCAATACTATTCTTGTCAAACGATGAATATGCTATATGGCACGAACCATTCACAAATAATATCTAAATGGGTTCAATTGGACGTGTAAAAACGGTACCTTCACGACCCCACCTAGCAATTTTCAATGGAGCGAAATATTAAGTAATATGTCAAACAAATCGTAATGAAGAGATAGAAGAGAATATAAATTACTATTTCGGCCAATTGATAAATATGGTTCAGGAAATGAACCATTTTGAAAATGGTTGTAATCGAAACATTGGCACGTGCTCTAATAGAACCCATATGACACCCTCAAAAATTGTCAATGATAAGATATGGCATGTAATTTATCAAACAAATTGGAATGCTGTATCATGAATGAATATAATGTAAAATTTATGATAGTCCAAATTGGTTTCAAGGAACCTGGTTTAGTGAAATCATTATGGTTCATTGGAACTTTCAATGCTAAAATATGGCATGTAATGTATCAATCGACTTGGAATGATGTGTCATGAATGAATATAACGTAAAATTAACGATAGTCGAAATTGGTTCCAAGGAACCTTGTTTAGTCTAACCATTATGGTTCATTGGAAGTTTCAATGCTAAAATATGGCATATAATATATCAAACATCTTGGAGTGATGTGTCATTAATGAATATAACGTAATATATATGATAGTTGAAATTTTTTCAAAGGTATGTGGTTTAATGGTATCGTTATGGTCCATTAGAAACTTCCAGTGTTAACATAGGTCGGTTTGAAAATATAGTTACGCAAATGGTTTAGTTTAACCTTTCGGTACTTGGTTATGTCATTCTTAATTGTTTATTTTATCAATATCGTTTACAGAGATGCGTTCTTTTGTCAAAGTATTATGTGTATATATGGTAAGCCCCGTTTTTGCCACTCCACTGTAAACATGTGGCATCTTGACTTCCTTTTGTCAAAAGATTTATTTTTTACCTAACTTTCAGGTGGAACACACTTTCTGTTAAGTCATGTCGATGGTAAGCCATTTGACCGAATGCAAGACTGTCAGATATTTCCGACCATTTCCGATTACGTGTGTAAGTAATTAATAGATCTGGTCTCTCATAATGCCGCACCTACGTCATTATTATGGAATATTTAGTTCTTTTCTGCCCACCCATGAAAGTAGAGGGCAACAAAACCGTCTTTCCAATATCATGCATTGATGCATCTTTTTTTACTAAATCCATCTAGAAGGTGTACAGAATTCTCGACTCTAAGTTTTTTCTGATTTTTTCTGATGAACTGCAGTGTGTCAGTTTCGATCTTTATATAAATATTTATCAGGTACTGATTAAATAGATTTATAAATAACAGCAAATGATTGTTCTCTCCCTCTGATTCCATGATACACTAAGTATAAAACTGTGCCACAGTGTCCGCAAATTTAAAGGCAATGGCAGTCGATTAATCCACTGATCACCGTCCAGCCACCGCCGCTGCGATCTGTGTATGCGCTGATCGCTCATTGGCGAAGAAGAGAGAAAATAGACCAATGAACGATGGAAATCGATGGCGACAACAACGCAATGCGTTGCCGTTTTCAAAAAAGATGAGAGAGAGGTTAAATAGTTTCGAAGGGGTTTGGAAGAAAAATTTAGTGCTGGAGAAGAATGCGAGCCGAAGGAAAGATGGTAATGTAAAGTTACACGAGAGGAGCATCACGAGCAGCCAAGCATGGAAGTGAAGAATAATCGGAGATGTAACCGAGAAACGAAGACGACGGCGTGCCGGCATTCTAGCAGTGAGCTCCGTTGTTCGGGAAATTATCCGAACCACCCAGCAGTGAAGCGTGGAAAGATTCGCTCAAAACACGGACAGAAACTCGACTGAATCCTGGAAAGCAGCAGGCCAGTTCAAAAAGAATGCTACAACTTCAACCGTAATAAGTTGACAAGAAGGCGAGGATAACGGATGGAGACGTGAGATACGAATGGGTTCTTCTTTGTCCACTCCCGCCACCGGCTCTCATCGCAGGCAGTGAATTTATTCGACAAGAACATTCATATCTTCTAGTCACCATAACGTCTGTGAGGCATCAGCCATAATTCCAGCCAGCGAAGGATAGTATGCTTCGAATAAACTGCAAAATTGTGATAGCTGGCTGTTGCTAAAAAGTAAGAATGATTACTTATTATTATCGTAAAATTACTTGTGTCAATGTATGTGAAATTTATTTTCTTCTCTTGTGAGAATCTATGGAAGCGGGGTGGCTAGAAAAGCCTCAAAGAGTAGTTAAAGAAATAAGTAAGGATAAGAATTATGGCCACCGGAAAAGAGCAAAAGCAGCTGAAGAAAAATCTTCAGGGGATGAAATTTAACGCGCAAAATAAGAAATCATAGACATTTTGAATAGTAATGCACTGAAACTATTTAATAACGTAAAGGAATAGAGCGAAGAGGAGAAAACACGAATCTTTAACGGGATAAATAAAAAAAGATTTGGAAAAAAGGGTCAAGCAACATTAATAGACATAATGGAAATAATGTCTGGGCCGTTGAACGATCAGAGTCCTGATTGGTCCAAAACTCAGCCGGATTTTAACAAGGAAGGAAGGATGGAAGAGCAAATGGCACAGGCAGCTAGTATAAAATTAAACAAAAGCGCGATGTTGCATTAAACAAATTAAACATCTGGAGTAGGAAAATGTTGCAGCGATGCCAATAAAGAATGAAAATGAAATAGAAAATAAGTTGATTAAACAGGATTTGGACTCGCGGGCGGATGAGACCAATAATGTCGAAATAGAATTAAACAATAAGATTTACATTCAGAAATTTAGAATAGAAGGCCAGAAAGACGCTTTTATTAAGAAGATTATAGCAAGGTTTCCAAGTGGAGGAAGGAGTACTCTTCAAGATTGGAAAGAAAAGCAAAAGAATGGTAGTTCCTAAGGATTTGATAGAGTTTTAGCAAACAATGGTCTTTGCACAGCACACATAAGTTCTCCAAACTGAGCAAATAAAGTATCGCATTAATAGACCTCAAACCTATACTTGTATAACTCACCTTCAGCCACAAGACATGTGCTCTAAATATTGAAACCTAAAATATTCGCAGTTGTCCGTAAATAAACGCACCCAAATAATGACAACATAACTAACGATTTTCTCTCTAACTTCATGATCAAGTATATCAGAAACCTAAACCAGGAATGAAACTAAAACAGATACCCTTTATCCCCTCTCATCTGATCGGCTTGAGCAGCTACTGGGTGCGTCGGCAGGTGGCGGATAGCCGAATATCTTAGGTAGATTACAACTTTGGACATCCCCAAATATCTAATAAGGGAGCGCAGATCAACTCCCGAACCCAAGGTGTTATGAGACCCGTGCTGAAGTATAGATGGTCATACTCTCTTTAACGGAGCCTCCTGTCTACCTGGCGACACTCAGGAGTAATTAGCCTTACCCCGTATGCAGGCACCCCCGGGATGGACCATTAAACCTGCATTCATTATTCCAGTTTATGGATAATAAACCCTCAACTTCATCCGGTAAACCCCAGGGATACCTGAAACCAGTAGCTGATATTGACATGGGAGAAATCCCCTCTGTTATATCAACTGAACCCAATCAGCATACGGCTTTTGAACCTGAAACGCCGTATGCTTTACAGCGTGCGGCCTCTGGCGAGGATAGTGGCACGATTGTGTCCAAACATGTGTCTCCTGATTCAGCTAAACGCCATAAATCCAGGAAGAAAACAGCGAAATGCAACAAGGTTGGAAAACCTAGGGTGAGCCTGACGCCCACTGTATAGGAGGTGCAAACCACAACCAAAAGACCCCGGTCTGAGGGAAACTCTCCTTCTGCAGAAGGCAAAAAGTCCGTGAAGAAACCCAAACCTGGGACTTTTCGCGAGGCTTTAACAACTATTAAAATGGCAGTTGTTCTGGATGGCTATCCAGACAAGCAGCTCACTGAGCAACAGTTGGAAGCTTTCCAGGAAAATCTGATGTATTTTATGGGAGATATGCCTTCGGGCACTGGACCTCAATTTACGTACTGTCGCTTGGAAGCTGGAGCAATTATTTTGCTCTGTGTGGACCAAGCTACTTCCAACTGGATGACTACAACAGTCAAGAAGATTAATCCCTGTAAGCGTGAGACTCTATTGGTGGGTGAGGTGAAGATACTCGTCAAAACCACCGAGATAACCTTAAAGCTCCCTGAACTTTTCAGTAAATGTTCTGGAAAAAATATCCCGACAAGGATTGTAATCCAAAGAAAGGGGGCGTTCTGAATCTCAAATTTGAGGATCATGTAGTTACCATTGTATTGGTTTTCCCGAACTGGATGCAAAGACTCTGAAAGACAGACAATGGTTCTTATACATCGGACTATCGCAGATCCAAGCTAAGGTTTTAGGGAAACCTTCCACATCTTCACTGCCAACGCTGAGGTGCATTCAAGCAAACCTGCAGCATAAAAAACTTGAGGTAGACAACCTCGGTGGGACTTTTCTGGCTGAAGACATTCCCATATCTCTAATTCACGAACCTTGAATGTCTAAAGATGGAATTAGAGGTTGAGCAACTGTCGAGGTAAGCTGATTTACGACTTTTCATGTTCATCTCCGCGAGCCTGTTTATTGATAAAATTAATATTAATGTTCTGCCTATGTATCATCTGTGTTCCAGGGACATGGCTATAGCAAAAATCACCCTTAGAATGGTAGGGAGAAACCAAGATATTATTTTTGGCCACAGAAATCATCTTTTTGTTTGCGAACTGTGTCATTTTGAGAGTCGGATCACGTTCGAAGGCTTTTCTGACAACCACACGATTGATAACGCGAGTTTTGCCTACATGTAGACGATATTTGAGGTCTTCCCCTTTCTTCAGTCTCTCTGCGACTCTGTGGATAGTCATCCGGATGACATTGAGCTGCTTAGCGATCTCAGACTTGTTGTGGCCTGCACAAAGGAGCGCAGAGATCTCGATTCTTATACATAGCATCGCAGTATCCTTGCATCCGAATTACAATCATTCCACCTATTTACGTTTACATTATGGTATCGCCCACTTCTTCAATAGCACCTGCTCTGTGTATGCTTCCACTCCCCCCCCCCCATATCGACGCATCCACAAGTGTAACAGAACTTTTGCTAAACCTGGTACACCAATAAATGATGAATTTAGAAGAAAATGGGAAACTTCGATCAGTCATAGCGTGGAAATCGTTTTTGGCTGTGATGCAAATGCTCATCACATAATGTGGGGGAGCTCTATTAGTAATCTGAGAAGTAAGTTTTTATTTGACTTCATCTTAGAAAATAATATAGAAATTTTAAATCTAGGTAAAAAAAAACAACCTTCATCATTTCTGTAAGAAGGGAGGTAATTGAAATCACTATTGGTTCCTCCAGTATGAATAAATGGATTAAAAAAATGTTATGTCTATGAGAAGCCAACTTGGGTTGACCACCAACATATACGTTTTTCTTTTTTAGCTGATGAGGTCTGGGATAGGAACTTTAGGGATCCTGAGCAGACGAACTGGACTCAATTTTGTGATGACGTTCGTTCTGCGATTTCAGAAATAAATAGAGTGCGATAAGTTGTCCAAGGATATAATTTTTCAATTAATATATTTTTAAGAGGTTAGCAACTTAGCAGGCATGATTATTAACATAAACCATTCAGACCAAATGGCAAAATTCCAGAACAATATTTTTTGTTCATAAATACATAAAGCTTCTCTAAATAACATCTAAACAAGAAGCCATTTTAAACTATCAACACAGTTATAATATGTATTGCTGAGTCTCTACACTGCAGGGCACGGAAATATTCGATAAAAACTTGCTATAAACGAGAAAAGAGAAAAATGAAGCTTACGCGACAAAGCTCACCAGCTCATCGCTTTTATATAGGCACAATGGTAATACTGGCTTCTTCGCTTTTCCGTTCGCATATCCTTGAAGCATTGTAAAAAAATTATTTGAATTCTCAAACGTAAAATTCGTTTTACAAACATTTAACTTACTTGAACAAGAATGCAACAGTTCACTTATCTCGCTAAGGCTGGTATCATCTTTGTAGCTTACTTCACAGCTAGAGAGCTTTCCCAACAATACGATTCGATGCATCATAATTTTTGCCATGAGCTAGCTGAACCTCTTCTATGTTTCGTTCCCTCCGTTCCGCTCTCTTCAATGTTCGCAATCAGATTTTTTAATTTGGAACATTACATTGATTCCCGAGGGTGATAGCGGACCTGCACAGAAAGAAATATTCCGGAATAACCTCTAAGAGAAACTTCGAGCACGCGATTTCACTCTTCTGAACACGTCATCTCGCGCTCTTACTTTTGGAACACCAGACATGCTCACCTGCCCGGTTCGCAACCAAGATTGCGAAAACAAATTGCACCATTTCCAGAAAAAGACCTATTTCTGTCATCCATCAAATTTGCAGAATTTGTGAATGAAAATAAGTTTCTTCTTGCGTGAGTGCCATTGGCAAACTTTTAATTTAAAAACTGTCGCCTCTCCTGGTACTGAATTCTAATCAGCCGTCATTTCCGTCATGTGTGTCTTTCCGATCCCCAGGTTTCACTCCATTCGACTTTTGGCTTTGGGGACATTTGAAACATCTGCTAAGTCATGACAATCCAAGAATTTTAAAAATAGTATTTCCACGCGGATCGTTAAAATAATCATCTGCAGAAGTTATCTTCTCAATATAAATTCCAGGAGGGCCATCTTCAGAAAGACTAATACAATTGTAATATTGTTCTTTAAGTTTAGATTTTGACCCACTCTTATGTCCTTTGAATTTGGTCCATGTCTCTCCGTCAACACCTCTGAAGAATCCTCGACACAGACACGGGATATATATAAATTTCTATCTTCTCTATAAAAGTTACCTTTTTTTTCTATCTTTAAACCGCTTTCTTCGCTTAGCTTTCCCTTTCGTTATAATCTTAGTCCTTTTTTTGCTCATCATAGCCTCTGGTAATATTCATTAACTGATTAGCATTTTCTCTCTTATTTTTATGTTCCTCTTTCTTCTGAAAGTATTTTCTTTTTCTTTTACCAATTTTATTTCCATGATTGCCATTGTACGTCCTCTCCGAAGTAACAATGGAGACTGCTGCAACACGGATTTATTACTCTCCAACGTCTTCTTCTTTGGAGGGTAGTCGGGTCTTCTGGTTGCCCGTTTTGTGGGGAGGCAGAATCAATTCGTCATATTTTCTACGAGTGCCCAATTGCTAAATCCATCTGGGATCGCCTTACACAGCACTTTCATCTGGACAAGTTTTCATATCTCTTTGTGCGATTCTTGATGGATGATTCCACCGGTGCCGTGTTAAAGTTGGTTCTAGTTATTTTCATAGCCTTTTTGAACCAAGAACTTTGGTTGGCTCGGATTGATAGGTTCAAAGGGTCAAACCCGTCAATTTCAGCTGTATAGAGGAATGGATCTGTCCATCTTAGGTCCTTCCTCCATCTTGAATGGCATCAGCTAGGTTCACCTGCATTTAAGAAGCGATAAGCATCATCAAAATGCTTGTGTACGGTCATCAAAGTAGACCGTAACACCTACTTATATCTTTAAGTATGCTCGCTGGAGCAACAACATCAGCCCCAGCTACAACAGCAAACCATAGGGAATGGAGAACGATAGAATTTCGCGAGTCGAATCGAACGGAACAAGTGAGATTGGTTTAAATTCTTCTCGTAGTAATTATTTGGAATTGAATGTTCTTCATGCATTCGAAGGGAAGTTGAGAAAACGAATGAAAAAAGGACAGAACTGGTTTTCTCGAGTATTTTCCAATTCATGAATAAGAGAGGAAGAGAAACAGCTAGCAAAATCCATCCATTCCATTCTAGTGCAAACCATCATAGACGATTCTTTCTCCAGCCAGCCGGACCGATTTTCCCGCCAAGATTGCAGTTCCACCAAGTTGAATGCCTACGAAAGCAGACATAAAGAACGCTTCAAGACTTCGATTGAACTTATTGATCAAACAAGCCCCTCGTCTTTACCATACATTTGGATTGATCAATTTGTACGTTCTCATAGACATTCCGAGGACCAAGGAGCAGTGAACCCCAGCCGAGAACCAGATACGTTATCCGGGTTATCAACTACCGAGACCAGAGACGTTATCCGGGTTATCAACTACCAAGAACCCGAGACGTTATCCGGGTTATCAACTACCGAGAACCAGAGATGTTTTCCGAGTTATCAACTACCGAGAAACCAGCAGTACAATTCGGTGAGGGGATTCATAAAGCAACAGGGTGCGACTTCGTATCAGACAGCCCGGAATCAGCAGAGCATCTACCTGAGCACGATCGCAGCAGGTACATAAACGTAGGCGAGCAAATGCAGCCCATCCAACTGAGTGCTAGTGGATGTACGAAAAAACACAGCATAATTATTCGCCATTCAAATTCACTCAGGCTCGTAATTTGATCATCCCTACATGCCCGGCAAACGCGAGGTCCGCAGCTCGTAATACATCGTGGTTTCTCCGTTTGGCTTGGCTCCTTTGCTGTGTGTGGTAGGATTTTAGAAAACTTATAATGTTAATATTAAGTTTCATATTTATTAGTCTTTATCATAAGTTGCGTTTCAAAAATTTAAAAACACCATATTTTTTGCACATTCCTAAATATTTATTTCAAGTATTTTAAAATCAATTTAAAGACATACGGGTAAGAGTAAAAGAAAGTGATTATTAAAGTGAAAATAACGTAAACGTTGATTTAATAATTAAATATATCGAGAATTAATATTTATACTGCTGCAAAAGTTTAAAGGCAGTGCATTGTTACGCTTTAGATGATGAAAATCTTCATTCATGTTACGTGCGAAGTTTTTCAGCGTGTATTAACATTGTAATAGTCACACTTGCTTTTCATTTGTATATTCTGCAATCAAAATAAACCATGGGGCATGGTAAACAACTTTCAGAGTTTGAAAAAGGGCAAATTGTGACTTTGAAGGACCAAGGATTATCTAATCGTCAAATTGCAAAGAAATTAGGAAGAAGTTCCAGCACTTTAGACAGTTTCGTGCGAAATGGAGAAAACTATGGAAGCAAGCCACGCTGTGGACGACCACCAGCCCTGACCACCAGAATTAAATAACTCCACAGTTTCATTGGGAAAACTAGCAAGTAGGCCAGTTATTAATATATCAAAATCAACATTAACACGACTTGCAAAGTCGTCCAATACACTTGTTTATAAGAAGAGAAAAACAACATCTGCCATCACGTCTGAACATGCATTAAAGAGATGGTCATTTGCGAAAGACAAGATGAGCTGGATCAAGGAATGGCAAAAGTGGTATTTTGTGATGAAAAATAATTCAATTTAGACGGACCAGATGGGTGGAATACAATTGGCACGAATTACGTAAAGAGAAGCAATTTCTTTATAAAAGGCAACAAGGTGGAGGATCAGTGATGATATGGGGTGCGTTTGGATGGCAAGGAAAGACAAATAGAGCGTTTATAAATGGTCGAATGAATACTTTAGGATATCAGAACCTATTTGATGAAAATTTAATGCCATTCGATGAAAAAATTGAAGGATAATTTGGGAATTTCAGCAGAATAACGCACCTGTCTATATGGCAAAAAATACTTGGGAGTGTTTCTGAACAACGAATGGTGAATATTGATTGGTGATAGGTGATTTGTTAGAAATGCACGATGAAACAATAGGTAATAACAATAAAAATTTATTTGTAATAAAATATTGTGACAAAATTGAAAAAATATCAAACAATGAAAAGTATGTGGATAATAGTAATAACTAAGAAAAAAGTACTCTTTAACCACAACAAGAATAATAGAAAAATGCAACCTGGATGCTAATTTCGAAAACGAAGCTTTCATCATTCAGCAGGATCAGGGAGACCAATGTGTACCAAAGGTACTCTAAGACCAAAGTGTACCTTTTGGTCTTACCGTGTCCTCCCTGATTATGCCGAATGATGAAAGCTTTGCTTTTGAAATGCGCATGCAGGTTGTATTTTTCTATTATTCTTGTCGTGGTTAAAGAGTTCTTTTTTCTTAGTTAGGTTATAGAATGGCCTGCATGTTCATAGAAAATTTAAGGAGTATTCTCACCAGAGCTGTGTATGCAAATAGGGAAAACATACAAATTTCTAGATGAACTAAAAAAAGTGATCATTTGAAAATGGGAAGAAATCTCAAAAGAAACATTGGAAAATTTTATAAACCGTATGCCAAATAGAATATATAAAGTTCTTAGACTGTCTGGCCTAGCAATCCTATATATTAGATAAAAAATGGGGAATATTATAATTATGACTTATATAATGATGTCATACTGGCATACCCCCTACGTAAAAACAGCAAACAATTGGACCCTAGAGTCTGGAAATTAAAAAAAACAACTTGAAATTAGAGCAAAAAAAATTTTTTTCTTTTAATTTAAAAGTCACATATCTAAAAAACGGTTAACTTTTGAATAGTAGGTTATAAGGTCAAATCTATCGACAACGACCTAAATAATAACGTCCATAAATATCTAGGTGGACTTTCCCTGTAATCCTGTATAACAAAATTGTAGAACTTGTTGAACACTGTTCACTGCTTTTAAACTTTTGCAACACTGCAAATATTAATTTTTTGGTGTATTTAATTATTAAATCCATGTTTGGTTATTTTCCCCTTTAATACCCACATGTCTTTAAAAGGATTTTAAAATACTTGAGATAAATATTTAGGAATGTGCAAAAAATAGGGTGCCTTTAAACTTTTGCAACGCACCTTATTTGCTCTTGATCAGCTCATTTGAAACCTTTTATTAATACGTTTGTTTCTCTTTCTATCAGGTTAGGTTTGACTGAGACTCACCATCGCGGTTGCCGCTCTCTGAGTTTGCATTGCCGATTTCCTCAAGTCCATTCCTCATTAAGCTAGGAGGCTTTTACTCACTTTATTCGCGGGAGTCGTACTTCAGGCCCAAGAATTGACTTTAGCCAGGCGCACTCTCTATAATTATTAGTTATTTATTTGAATTATATGTTATTTATTATCATACATTGTTCATTATCTTGAAATGAATTGTATTGCAAATTCGTTGTAAGTACAATTAAAGGTATTTGAGAATGAAATAAACTTCCCTCTTTCCCATCTCTGACACGACTTGGTACGTCTGGGTGAATTACAAGGTTAAGTAATTAAATATTAATAAAAATTACATGACAGTAAATCATTATAATATTACTATAGTGTTTTTATATGTATTTTAATGAGTTACTATAATTTTTACATATATTTTATTTTCAACAAATTACCTATTCATGACAATTCCATTTTACTTGTTTAAAGATGCTAATGATATAAATTATTTATTTATTTTTAGATTTCCATATATGAATGGATATATAGACAAGCCAGTTTGTCAAAGTGGAAATTTATCTTCATTATTAAATATGAAGGTTATCATGAACGCACATAAATTCGACTCCAAATCATGTGGGTGCATCAGAAAATGCCGATATCAAACTTTTCATATTGATCACGTTCTAACTAGAGATGTTGAGTGGGCTGAATATATATTTTATCTAGAAAATAATATCTTGTTTCGAGTTACAGAACGCTTTTCATACTTCATAGTAAATTTACTATGCGATTTTGGCGGAAATCTTGGCTTGTATTTAGGGCTTTCTTTGCTATCTTTCATGGATCTCTTCTATGCTGCTATACAGTTTCTATTTAGAAGACGACTCCAAAAGAAATTCAACCCTATAAAGAACCTTGTTTTTAAAATGGTGCTGTCCGAAAAACAAAATCTAGACAAAAAACATTCCTTAATCAAAAATACCTATATCGGTCAACCAATTTTCAATCAAACTAATTCCGTGAGCAAAAGAATCTTAATTTTTCTTCATATTGCCTGCGCCATCATTGCTATTCAACAAATCTACGACCTCTTCTCATTTTATCAGTCTTATCCAGTAACAACCGTTATTTCTGCTATTGAGAATAGAACTTTACAATTTCCTATTTTCACTTTGTGTAGCGACAGTACATATATTCTTCGCCTAAAAAGTAAATATTTAAAAAAGAATCCTTCAGCTTCTTGTGATACCATTAAATTACCTGATTTAATGACTGCAAAAATCAATCTGCAAACGCTGTGGGACAAATCGGGAATATCTAATGATATTGATGAGTTTACATCATATTTTAAATGGCCGGAAGTAAGTATTTATTTTTCCACACATTAAAATAAATTAACATCAAATTTATCTTAACTTATTACAGGGTGGTTAATCGGCCTCGATGGCTCAGTGGTTGCGTGATCACCTCTGATGCCCGAGGACGCGGGTACGACCCCGGCCGAGGACGACGAGGATATTTTCAGGGGGAAATTCCTGAGATCACACACTTCCTTCGGAAGGGAAGTAAAGCCGTTGGTCTCGTGTAGTCGTTTGCCGGCTGCACGTTAAGGATCCCTTGCGAGGCAAAATTTGCGGCCTCTATAACGCCGTCCTGAAATGACCATAGCAGTTGAGAAGGACGTTAATACCAATCAAACCAACGAACCAAACATCAGGGTGGTTAATAAATAGTGAATAGGGACTATTGTTAAACAAAAAAAATCCAAATTTAGATATAATCCAAAAGCTAGTAATAAAAAATTTACCTCTTAAAACACAACAGATTTATACAAAAATATAAATTAAACTTTTGGATTATTAGCTTTTTGATTGTATGCAAATTTGTTTTTTTTTTATTTAACAGTAGTCCATGTTCACTTTTTATCAATCAGCCTGTAATAAGTTAATTTATCCTGTATACACAGTTATTTTTTACTATTTGTGTAATTTCAAATTTTTCTGTTCAACTCTATGATACAAACTTTGCAATCAATATTAAACCAACGTCCCGAAAAACAAGAGATTTGAAACTTGGTACACATAATCATGGCCAAATATATTGTATTTTAAAGGAAAAAAATTTTCAAATTAAAAAAATCCGTAAAAAATTTCGTGAAGCGTATTTCATAGGGCATTTGGAATATCGTTCTCAATGGGAATTCAAATTTAAAATTGAAAAATTTGTTAAAAAATAAAAACTAAAATTATACATAATCTCATTTATTTGTATGGTTAAAGCGTTAGTATTTGAACTCTAATATCAGGAGTTTCATTCTGCGCACAATTAAAGAAAAAGTTATTTATACAAGGTTAGTCAAAAGTCTGCCCCCCCCCTTCTATCTTGGATACAAATGTAGGGAGTTGTAAATTCCAATAAGAGGAATGGATAGGAAGTTGACGGGTACTCTTCAGTTGTGGGCGATATGCCAATCGCATCTACTAAATCGTAAGCAATACACAGAAAAAACAATTACAAACTTGTCCAGCATCAAATAAGCAATAAAACAATTTTTTCAAAATCCGATTAACGGATCACCTAAAACATCATTGCAATCTCTGCAATTAGACAAACTGCTCCTATATCGTTTGTTGCTTACAAACAGTCAAGTGTACAAATTAGGTCTTTACACTCAATCCAGAAAGTGTTCGATATGACGTCCACGTGCATCATAACATAATTCTGCACCACATTTAAACGATGCCATTGCATTTACAAGTGTGACTAATTTTGTGATGGGTGGTGTGGCATAAACTCTATCCTTGACGTAGCCCCACAGGAAGAAGAAAAGCGGCATCAGATCAGGTGAGCATGGTGGCCAATGAACATCTTCTAGTCGATCCAGAAACATCTGCAAACTTTCGCGAACAATTAATAAGAAATGTGCTGGTCCTGGTATATAATGTCCCTAATATATTTGTTGAAAAAATACCGGGATAACCATTGCCTGGTGTGCATCTTTTCCTTGGTTCCCATTTTTTGAGGTTTTATTGAATGTGAAATATGTTGCAACTTGTTCATAAAGTAACGTACGTGCAAATGCACCAAAAATATTTTCCTGTATGAATGATTCAAAAATCTCAGTTAATGCTGTTTTTGGTGCTGTTAATCAAAGCATGGAGAAGAAATACAAAATGGGAAACTCCACTGTTCAAAGCGTGAGATTTTTTTCAGTGGCGCCCTCTGGCCAATTTTGTGGGTATTACTCTGTCTAGCAGAAGACTACATTTTTCCCTATCGATCTCGATGGCTCAGTGGTTGCGTGATTGCCTCCGATGCCCGAAGACGCGAGTTCGATCCCGGCCGAGGACGACGAGGATTTTTCCAGGTAGAAAATCCTGTGTTCACGCACTTCCTTCGGAAAAAGGCCTTACTAAATGTAATAAGTACTGCTTGTGAAATCCATTTACATTATGTTTAAGTAACAATTGCATAAGTAAACTGCAATAACAGTAAAGCAAAACATCAACCATACAGATTTTTTAAACATTAAACTTCACTTTTTTAAAAAAAATTCATATGGCAAACAACTACACGGAAGCAACGTCTTTAATTCCTCTCCGAGGGCTGTGCGTGATCACAGGATTTTCCCCCTGAAAAAATCCTCTTCATTCTCGGCCGGGATCGAAGCCACATCTACGGGCATCAGAAGCAAGCACGCAACCACTGAGCCATCGAGGCCAATAAAGAAAACTCTAGTCGTCTGCAAGACAGAGAGAAATGCAAATGGCTAGAGAGCACCAGTGAAAAAAAAACTCACGCTTTAAACAATGGAATTTCCCATCCTGTATTTCTTCATCAATGCTCATAGCCAAAGTACGAGGGGCGATTGATAAATAAGGTCTCCATGGCTGTTACTTTTTTATTTGTTAACCGATTTTCAAAATTCTTTTTATTTATTTATTTATTTATTTATTTATTTATTTAAACATACAATTTCAATTTCAATTCAAATTCAATTGTTATTTACAATTGCAAATACAATTAATTGCAATCATAGAACAATAAATTGGTAATAATAATAATATTCAATTTAAAAAATATTCATACAGAGAAAAAATCAGCAATTTTAACACCAAAAGAACTTAAAGGTGCCCAAAGGCCTGGGGCCTGTCCGGGGGCATCCTTTAATGAAAATTTTATATAATCAGTATAAAGTTTTATAACTTTGTATGATAATAAACAACAACAATATTAATTAATAGTAGAATAAACAGAAGATTGCGTAAATTAGTTAACATTTAATAGTAAACAGAAGATAAATCAGATGTAATTTGGCCTGAGCAAATGCTTTTAAGGAGAAGACGTTTAAAAACTTGAAGAGAAGGTGCATCGTGAAGTTCTTTAGTTAATTTTGACCAACAGATAGTGCCAGAAATCGAGATTGATCTCTTTGAGTAATTCACTCTATAAAATGGGATTGTTATTTTTTTCTCTCTCGTGTGATAGTGATGACATGGATTAGTTATCATTGGGGGATTTCTAATATAATATACGTTATGTTTGACTTTATATATAAATTCAGCTAATTGAATAAAATAAAGTTCACCAAATTTTAAAAGGTTAAAGTTTTTAAATTCTGAACTGACGGAAGAGAAAGCGGGCCTATTTAACAGTATACGTAAAAAACGTTTTTGAAGTTTAATTATAAGGTTTTTACTTTTCTGTGTGGTCGATCCCCATAAACATATTCCAAGGCATAAATTTGTATGAATTAAGGTAAAGTATAAATTTAATAAAATATTACGTGGAAGATGATTGACTCTATAAATAATGCCTAAAGAACGGGATAGTTTGGTAGCTAGTTGTTTTATATGAAGGCTCCATGATAAATCAGGGGTAAAATAAATTCCTAAATATTTATAGGAAGAGACTCTAGTTAAGACTTTATTATTAACACAAAGCTTAATTTTATTATAATTAATTAATTTATTGCGTTGATGAAAGATCATGTAGTAAGATTTGTTTAGGTTAAGTGGAAGTTGATTTAATAATGACCAGTTATAGATTTTACTTAGTAAAGCGTTTAATACATTTTCAAGTTCTTTTTCGGAATCAGCTGAGGCTATAAATGAAGTCTCATCAGCAAATAATATGCATTGTGCATCGCCAGCAATATTGGAAATATCATTGATAAAGAGTGAGAATAATAGCGGCGATATAATAGAGCCTTGTGGTACTCCCTAGTTACTGATTAAGTTTGGTGAAAGAATTGAATTGAGACAAAGAGAATAATTCCTATCTAAAAGAAAAGAGGCTATCCAATTCAGTGGCAGCCCCCTAATACCATACAATAATTTTAATTTGTTTAATAATAATGTATGGGGAACCATATCAAATGATTTTTTGAAATCAAGAAATAAGGCTAAAACCATTTTCTTTTGAACCATTTGTATATTAATATAGTCCGATATTTCATAAAGAGCTGTAGAGATGTTTTTCTTTGGGCAAAAACCGTGTTGTGCAGGGGAAATGAAATCATGGGAAAATATGAAATGACTTAAGCGAATAAAGAAAAGTTTTCGAAAATCTTTGAAAAAAAAGGTAGAATTGAAATGGGTCTATAATTGTTGAAATTATTGGAATCTCCTTTCTTGAAAATTGGAATTACTTTTGCATATTTTAATTGTTTAGGGAACTTTCCTTCACAGAGAGACATATTAAAAAGAGTACAAAGGGGATAAGAAATATAGGGAGCGATACTGATAATCACATCTTGGCGAAGGCCATAAATATCCGTAGTTTTAGATTTTGAAAATTTGTTTATAACAGCTAAAATTTCGTTGGAGGTTGTTGGAGGGGGGAAAAGGATTCAGGTGGAGAAATGGGAGGTCTCTGAATTGAATATGAGGGAGGAAAGTCACTGTTGATATCAATATTATTATTGTCAGCAAGGGAGCATGGGAAAAGTGCTTTCAAAAAAGGGAAAAGGCTTGGTGGAGAATAATTATTGTCAAAGCAGGAAGGCAACTTATGATTGTTTGGAAGTGATAAAGCCTTTCGAATTTGATACCATTTCTCTTTGGGATTGGTAATTGAGGAAAACAGCTCGGCATAATATTTCTTTTTGGCTGCTTTAATGGAACTTTTCACTAGTCTGGTGATAGCTTTAAGGTGATTTTTTTTTTTATGGATGTAGGATTTTTGATATATTGTTTATATATCTTGTGCTTCTTATTAATTAGTCTTAATAATGTTTCTGTAATCCACGGTTTTTTTGGATAGGATGGGGTTCGAGAAAAGGTTTTAAAAGGAAAATATCTATTGTAACCATTCACAAAATGATTAAAAAAAATTTCAAAATTTAAATCGGAGTTGTGTTCTTTCAAAAATAACGTATCCCAGCTAATTAGTTGTAGATAAGAAGCAAAGATTTGCGTTCTGTGTAAAGTATATAACCTCGAAGTGAAATTCTGGGTAGGATACCAATTCTTCATTGAGAAAATTAGGAATAAGGGGAGGTGGTCAGTAATTAATAAATCAATTGTTCCACTTTGGATGAAGTTCGTGACATTAGTAAAAATTTGATCAATTAGAGTAAAGGAATTTTGGCTGATGGAGTAATGTGTAGGAGAAGTGATAGTGGGTGAAAGATCAAAGCTATTTAAAAGACATAAAAGTTCAGCCGTATTTCTAAGTAAGAGTGGTAAAAATCCTGAATTAAAATCACCTAGAATTATACATTTTTTGGCCGTAGGACGCAAAGACTCAAGAAGGGATTCAAAAAAGGTTAAAAAATTATTAAAATTAGCACTTGGAGGGCGATAGATATTAATGATAAGGAACATATTATTTATTAATAAAGTAAGGAATTCGTAATCGTCATTAATACACGTTCCTTCATCTAAAACATTCACTGTTAATTTATTATGGATATAACAGCAGATACCTCCACCTTTACGTGTCTTTCTAGAAATTGAAAAATTATTATAACCCGAAATATGAGGAATATCAGAATTAGAAACGGTCCATGTTTCAATTAATGTTAAAACAGAGGGGTAGTTAGAGAGTGAAAGCAATAGTTCATCCAAGTTAGCATGTGGACTCCGAATATTTAAAGCGAAAATAGAAACATTTTTTTTGTCTGATATGGTGTCAATGAAAGCATTGAGGGAGATTGAGCCAGGGATATAAGTGTTCATAGCTGAGATATTAGATAGATGTAACTATATAATTTAACTTATGGAAATAGAGTGCAATATAGATTTTCTTCAAATTAAACCTATTTCCATACTTATTGATTTGAATGTAAATAGAATAAGTTAAATATACATTGTCGATAATCATAAAGTTAGGGGTAATTAATTTATATTAACTCAATATCATATTCAGAGCCAAGATCAATGACTGGGCTCTTTTCAGATTTTCTAACGAATACTTTCCCATTTTTAATCCAGACAAATTTTAAATCACCAGATTTTTGCTTGGCTTTCGCCTTGACAAAAAGAGACCTAAAAAAAAAGGGCACAAATGCTCATTTAAATACACAGAATACTCTTCACCACAAATACAAAGTTCTCTTGTACTCAATCTCTTAAAGCAATTCTTTTTTCTTTCCAAAAAAACATTAACCATCTTCTTTCTTACAAATTTCACTACAATAGGTCGTCCAGTCTTCCTATCTTCTCTCTTTTTTCCTATTCTATGAATAGTGTCCACATCAGTTTTAGAACATTCTATGTCCATATATAGGCTAATTTTTGAAAGGATTTCATTCAAATCTTCGGTTGGGGTTTCAGGTATTTCAGGTATTATGTTTGAGCCGTAGGAATATTGTTCAAATTTAGCCAATTGAGTTTTCATAGTAATCATTTCTACCTTAAACTTTTCATTTTCCAGATGAAGTTGGTCATTTTTCAATTTACAAACGCTTACTTCCTTTTGAAGATCTGTAATAGATTTTTCAAACATATCAAACTTTCCAGACAAAAATTCCAGGGAACTGGACATATCCTGAATTTCTTTTCTCATTTTTTTTAAATCTTTAATCTCATTTAAAACTTCACAAACTGTCTTCTGCAATTTTTTTATTGCTTCCATATTATTAGTAAGTAAATCTGACTTAGATTTAATTATATCTGACTCCTTAAATCTATTAAATAAGTTCTCATGGAGACTCTTATTACCTTTTCCAGCTAATCTTTCTTGAGAATCACATTTTTCACATTTCCAGTCTATATTTTCATTTTGATAGTATTGATATTCAGATATAGATAAATTTGCACATCTCACCTCTAAATGATAAAGTTTTCCACAAGATCCACTACATTTAATACTCGCTTTTGCACTTTTTATATAAATTTTGCAGGAGCCGCAGTTTCTTGCTGCTGACATTGTTAGCCATTTTTAGGTGAATAAAAAGATAGTAGGAGATACGACAGCTGCATGGGACAAAGGGTAGCTAGATGATAGCAAAGAAAAAATTAAATGGTAAGAGAAATATTAGAAAACTTAGATAATGTACTATTTTTGTCTTGGAAGTGGCAACAATGTTATTGTATTGTTGATGGCATTATTCAGAGTTATTATTGTTGTCTGAAGTAGAAATATGGAATGGTGAAAATTTTGAAATGATGCTTATCCGGAAAATTGGTAAGAAAATACAGATTAGTGGAGTATCCAGCAAAACGATCTGCGAATGGATGGGATCTCTGCATTTAACAATAGCGCAGAACCAAAAATCAAAGCAAATTATTATATATTTCCACTTGAAATCGATGGTAAAGTAGAGAGCCAAATGAACAGATGGCTAACAATAAGATGGCCGTATGAAAACGAATTTGTATCTTATACTCACATTTGTCCTCTATGTAATGCATTATTCACTTTTCGACGTAGTCCCCATCCCTTTCCACGCATTGCGCCAACGCGTGACTAGTTGGGTGAACCCGTCGGAGAGGAATTCCGGAGTTGTTGTCGACACCAGGATTGAATGGCAGCTTTGGGCCCTCTTCTGGAGTACGATAACGTCCGCCCGCACACGAGTCACCACACACCAGCGGCGCTGCAGCGCCTACAGTTCAAAGATGAAAAATTGCAGTTCAAAAATGAAAGACTTCGGACATTGCGACTTTCACCACTTCCCAAAGAAGAAAGAGCCCCTTAAGGGACAGGAGTTGGTTCTGACGGCGAGGTAAACGCTGCCATTCAATCCTGGTGTCGACAACAACTCCGGAATTCCTCTCCGACGGGTTCACCCAACTAGTCACGCGTTGGCGCAATGCGTGGAAAGGGATGAGGACTACGTCGTACGACTAAGGTCAAAAACTCTCACGGGTGAGAACAGTTAGCGTTTAGTCGTTCAGAAATCCCGGTGAGAAAACTGACGTCCTATTAACGCGGTCAAAAATGCCAGTTAGTGCTGCTATGCCTAACCGCTTAGTCTAACCATCCTCACCGAGAAAAAGACTGCTAGCACCAGTGAGAAAGTACGTCATCATTCTCTTAGCGGTGACGGTTTTTGACATAGCCTAAGACACATCCAGAGGAAAACGGTAGTTTTTTTTTGCTGTCCTGTTTCTGCGTATTACTCCAGTTTAGGTTTCAAGGGTAAGGTCTATATTTAAACAAAGATAAACAAACCCTGGGGCCATCTCTTGAGTAAACAAATAAACATAAACCAGGATAAATGATTTTTACCCCTTCCCTGTCACTTTGGGGACATACAAACCTTACTCTGGACCAAACGAACATATGTTGCAAATATGAGCTCAATCGGATAAGTGGTTCAAAAGTTTTTAGAACATTTACAGACACACCCTGAACCCGAATTTTTATATATAAAGATATTATACATATATTTTGTGTAAAAAATGTGCAATAAAGATAAACGAAACTAAGTTTACTGCATCTTGACATTTAGGTAAATATTAATCTAACAGTTTAAATGAACAAACATTTAACATTTTTGTTTTTTAAATGAGTTTTTATCTTATCTGTGATTAAATCAGTGATTTTTGATCCAGAATGAAAGCATAATCCAAGCGCTTCGTGTTCAATCTGAGTGCTCAAATCGCTCAAATCAACATCTCATAATGGCCGCGAGTCACAACTTCCGTTGAAAAAGCCTGACACTGTTCATGGGACTGCTGAAGCTCTGTTTTCGTGATCATGCGACAGCTGACGTCACAGGTGAACTCTTAGAACAATGGGGCTGCTGTTGTCTTAATTTCTTTTAATTATTGTGGAATAATTAATTGTTTAATAATTTTTTTATTTCTTTGATTTTGGTGCTTCCATTGTGGTGGGGGTCCTGTTTAATTACTTTTTGATCGGGATTCCAATCTTGGGCATGGATTCCAATCTTGATTAATCACATGACCGCGGCCGTGTACAGATGTCCTGAGGCTGATAATAAAATTAATTTCATAATTGTTTGGCGATACCCTGTCAGATTGTCCTGTGTGACAGGCAAGGGCCCTGGTTCTCAGAGCAAAAGGGGTTTTAAGTGAATTTGTCTCACAATAACCCATCCCCTTTGATCTGCTTATAAACTCCTTGAGCATGTTATGGTAAACGTACTGTCAGCATCAAATTGATGGACTGATTACTAAATATCTTTTGTTTCTAGAGCAACCAAATTTTTTTTTCCAAGATACTTTACACTCTCTTCTAATTTACTACTTCTGTTTCAAAGTGTATTTTTGAATTTTAATTATTCTGATAAATGTTGCATTGTTTCAATTGACAGCTGACAACTCTGTTCCAATGAATTAGACGGTTCATAGTTGACCTCGCAGACTTTATAATTACTGGGTGACTATAAATGATTCATCGGGTTTTAAAAGACTGTATTGCAAAAAGTAATACACTCAAAATAATGAGTGCTATATGCAAAGAACCAGAAACTTTCCACATTTTAGTCATAACACTACAAATGTTCAATGTGCGCCCCCTTTGTCGCACGACACATGTCAATGCGGAAGTCCAGCATTTCCCCGTTGACGTTCATCAGAGCTGCGGTAATGCGGTATCGTGCTGCCTCCTGATCCGTCACACAGAAGTCCGCATGCACGAAATTTAAATTCGGATATATTCTCTTTCGTTTGGTGATTGTTACGAACGAGTGCTATCAATAGCTTGGAAGCTATAAGACTTCAAAACCCGATGAATCATTTATAATAACCCTGTACAGTTGTACACTGCAAAAGGTTTTTATTTAATTACAGGCAATGGATGCAGCATTTTCTAACCCTAGAAACGTGCGAGGTTTAGCTTTACAAACAAATCATTATGAAAAAGAGACTGGTGAATGGTTAAGTGGTGTACCAGCTTAAACACTACATAAACCTGTTCGACATCGTTATCCACACAACCATACGAGAGTTTTTTCTTCATTCGATCAGTTTCAAGTTGATCTGGTGGATCTATCGAGTCTGTCAATACAGGATGATGGGTATAAATTTCTCCTTACCTGCATCGATGTTTTCTCTCGATTTGCATGGGTTGTCCCACTAAAAATGAAAACAAGGCAGGTGCTTCAAAAAGCCTTTCCAAAAATTTTCACTGATGGTCAGGTGCCACTAAAAGCGAACAGTGATAAAGGGAAAGAGTTAGAGAAGGCAGCAACAGCCGAATGATTTAACCGTACCCAAAAAATCGGATGTTTAATTATTTTACGTATTCCAAAACACTTAGGTACATCGACGTCTTACCTGATCTCGTGCTAAGCTACAACAATCGTCTTGAAAGCTCACTGGGAATTGCACTGTTTGAAGTTGATGATCGAAATGCCCCAGCTCTGTGGTTGAAAATGCGGAAATATTATACAACAGCTCTGCAAACAACCCTGAAGATGCTGAACAGCGATCACGTGCGTATTTGAAAAGTGAAAAACATATTCGTTAAAGGCTATCTGCCTAATTAGACTGAGGAAGTGTCTGAATTTCAAAAATCGTTTTTTGAAAACCCGATGTGTATAAAATAAAAGATTACAAAGGTGCTGATATTGCCAGGGTATTCTATGAACAAGATTTATAAAAGGTGAAAATGCCCAAAGTCGTCAACATTGGGAGATTTATTCATAGACGTACAAGGCGAGGCATTGGTGAAACTTTTGTGAATTGGCAGGGTTACCTGGACTGTATGAGGTTCTAGGACAACTGCCACCCGGACAACTGCCATCCGGACAACTGCCCCCCGGACAACTGCCCCCCAGACAACTGCCACCTATGACAATCGCCACCTAAGATAATTGCCACCTAGGACAATTGCCACCCAACAATAGGGATTATGCATGGATTTTTTTATAAAAAGTAACAATTGCTTTTTATAGAGTTGGGCATGCTAAACATGAAAAACGTGGCCAAAAACGCTACTAACTTCTAAGTATTTATTAAATTTGATTTTAAAACGCGGAATCCTCTCCCTATTTGTAAACGATTTATTATTCCAACTAGGACAAAACAGTCTAACATCAAATGAAAAGATCCCGCCTACTCCTATAATAGGAAGTAATAATTTAAGTTTCAAATAATACTTACTAAAAAAATAATTATATAAATAAAATAAAAAATTATATTTTTATTAAACTTGATTAATATTTAAAATATGAAATTAAATTTTTTTTCAAAATTTAAACAAAATTAATTTTTGTGAATTATGACTCCAAAAATTGCTGAACCATTGTTCAGTTAAGTCTAGTAAAAAATGTAATTTATTATTGTAATCGAAATATTTTTTATTCCAACTCGTTATCTAATTCCTGAAGTCATAATACAAATGAGTTGTATAACTCCAATGGCAATTTTTCGAGATCTCTCGAATTAGTCCGCCTTTCTTCATGGAGTTAACTTATATCCTATAATTTTATGTAATTGAAAACGAGGAATGGAGTTTGATGAAGAATTCAGCACAAAATAAGCATATTTTGTCACCGCCCCCCACCGAAGATTTTATTTTCTTTATTAAGTAGCGGAAGAATGGAGCTACTTATTGTTTTTACAATGTCCGTCTGTCTGTCCGTCCGTCCCCTTCATAATTTCCGCATTTTTTGAGGTAGAGAGTTGAAATTCGGAATGTACCTTTTTATGGGCATGTGCACCTTCACTATTTAGTTTGGTTTTGATTGGCCCACTGGGGTCGGAGTTTCGGGGGCGGAAATAAGAGGGGACCAAAAAATCTACCCGTATTTATGCATATAAAAGAGTGAAATTCGGTATGCAGATTCCTCTAAGCACGGTGAACATTACTGTAAAGTTTGGGCCAAATTGTCCCAATAGGGTCGGAGTTGTGGGGGTGGCAGTCGCCTGGTCTTTAGAAGTATGACAACATATGGCATGTCATATATCATTAGATCGGAAATGATGAGAAACGAAAGAATATAGAGCTCTTTTTTCATTTTCTAAATACTACGTTCGAAAAAATCAATTTTTCGATTAAAAAATGGGAAGGGAGGGGTAAAAATTGCGGATAAAAATAGTCGACCTCAGCGCTTCCGCTACTTTCCTATACCTTTCTCGGGAGGATTAATTTCTTGTTTATATTTACCTCAACATATTCGTTACTAAATCTCTCTATTACACTCTACGTGACAGAATTTTATTTTTCATATTTTGCATTGTAATTTAAACTTTCAAGTTTTCAGTTTAAAACTTTGTTCAAAATCTAAAGTAAAACATTCTAATTAAATTAGAGCTCTTGTCTGGAGCATTTTGGGTGGCAGTTGTCCTAGGTGGCAATTATCCTCGGTGGCAATTGTCCTGGGTGGCAATTATCCTAGGTGGCGTTTATCCTAGGTGGCAGTTATCCTGGTGGCAGTTGTTCGGGGGGCAGTTGTCCGGGGGGCAGTTGTCCAGGTGGCGGTTGTTTGGGTGGCGGTTGTTTGGGTGGCAATTGTCCGGATACCTAGTATGAACAGCTGGGTTCGAGATACAGATCTTTTAAACGTTTAACAAGGTGTCCTCTGTGTCATTTGTGTTTGTAATTCGTAATTATATAGGAAAATACGGATTTCTACGTTACTTACCATAGAATACTGCAACAGTTGACAAAAAAAATATGCCGAGACAATGGCATATTTTATTACGCGTTTGCATAAGGCCACTACATTTCCAAGGCCAATGGGAGGTTTCATTGACGGAAACTCATTCATTTTCAAGAATATTACAGCTGTAAATAAAACTTTGAAAATTGGTTTAAGTTTGATTAATTCGAGGATCAAATTGAATTCAACATTATACCATCTGATAGAAAGCCGATGCCTCGTCTTTCATACTTGAAGTTGAACTGGTTTTACAAGTATATTTCAAAGAAGTCCTCTTTTACCACAACAACACTTCTACAGCACAAAACATTGCAATGAGCTTACCCTTGAATGCGGGGATACGCTTTACTACACCTGAATTCTGCAAAATATTTATTGCTTCACCAAATACGTTCTTTGAGACACATTTCTCTCTATCTCTAGATTACAAGGCACCGTTTAAGTGGGCGTTGGCTGTTACAGTCACGTTAATTCATCCCTAGAGCCCCTCTGTATACCAAAAGATTGTTGAATTTAAATGTCCCAATTTGCAAAACAGGTTTTATGCCTTCAATTTTTTAAAACACAGTTTGAGAGCCATCGATATCGAGACATAGATGGTTAATGATTTTCCACAGTTTACAGGTCGCTGAGAAGACTTCATTGAATTGCCTACAGGTGCTAATATTGGTTTTATACTGGATAGGTTTCTGAATAAGAAATTGAAAATACCTCTGTCTATGACCTTAAATGATGCAGTCAATAGCTTTATCAGCTGTGTTATTTACAACCCACCTGAACCTCCAGTACAACACATCTTAAAAATTCCTGAGGGATATTGCAATAACGAAAGAGATGCTGTCGAAGCTCTCATTAAATTAATTTCCCAGAAAGAAAATCCATTTTACAGCACTAATGAAATGCCCAACACGTTTTCATTTGAAATGTTTGGAGGTCGATACATTAGTTTTAGCGAAGGTCTGTGTTACGCATTAGGTTTACAGACAAATCTCTCTGATGCTGAGCGTGAAACAGGCAAAGGTTCGACGCCAATAAACCTTACAAGAAGCATGCATGGTTATTATCTGTATACAGACATCAAACAACCTCAAGTACTAGGCCAGATACCTGGTGTGCAAGAAATAACGTGAGGTGTTCAGAGCTCGCTAGCGGGAATTCTATTGGGCCAAATGCATTTTGGTGAATATACTTAGTAGAACATGCAGTTTCAATTTCTGCAAAAAAATAGTACCAAAAGTAGCCATAGGGGGCGCTTATTTCAAGAAAACAATGAATACATTTGCATAAGCGCGTTCCGTGTTGAGCAATCATGACAATAAAAGGCAAGGCTGAGGATTTCCCATCATTCACGAACGAATGGCCTGACGATGACGCTTACTCTGCCTGACCGGGCGCTATTAGTTAAGTTGTTTTATCAGAAGAGCGACAATGCAAGTGCTACCCTTCGTGAATTCCGGCGATTAAAAACGTTACGAAGAGGACCGATGAGCATAACTAACTTACGGAAAATGATTGAACGGTTTGAATCTACCGGAACTCTAGGAGCGCAACCAGGCCGGGGACGCAAACGAATCAGGCAGCAACACGTTGAAGAAGTTGCAACTGCTGTTGTGGAACAGGAGATGACTACTGTGCAGGGTACCAGCAGTGCACACGCAATAGCACGCCAAACAGATATCCCATATTCGACGGTGAGGAAAATATTGCATAAGATATTGACATTTTATCCCTGTAAACTCACACCTGTTCAACAATTGCTTCCTGGAGATGAACGTACCCGAACTGACTTTTCGTTGAGATTTTTAGCACGTATGGAAGTGCATGATGCATGGCCATGGCAAATTTTATGGAGTGATGAGGCACATTTTTATTTGAATGGTGATATCAGTACCCACAACTGCTGTATTTGGGCTGCATCAAATCCACAAGTGTGTCTGCCAACTCCTATGCATTCACCGAAACTAACAGTATGGTGCGGCTTTACTGCTTCTTTCATCATCGGCCCGTACTTTTTTGAAGAAATCCGTCCCCGTGGACCAGTGACTTGTTCTGTCAATTCTGCCAGGTATGCCGATATGCTTGAGAATTTTGTGATACCACGATTGCAGGAAAAGGGTTGTCTGGATTCTACCATTTTTATGCAGGATGGTGCGCCACCGCACATCGGACGTCAGGTGCAGCAGATCTTGCGAGAACGTTTTTCAAACAACGGAATAATTAGTCGTGCATTTCCCATCATATGGCCATCGCCTGATCTCAACCCTTGTGATTTTTGGTTATGGGGATATTCGAAAAGCCTTGTGTATCAAGCACATGTTCCTGACCTCTCTACCTTAACCCCTTCAGTCACCTTGGCAACATATGTTTCCAACTTGTATCTTGGACGTTTACCTTGTCAAAAGTGCGGTATTTTTTTATGTTTTGTAAAATTTCGTACTAAATAAATGACATGAATAAAATCTGTTGATTCTCTAATAAATATGTATATTTCGGTAGCAAATATAGCCATACATGTAAAAAGATAATAAAAAATGTTAATAAATAAAAAACTGCTGGTTATGTTTAATGTAACAGTATCAATATAATAAATGTAAAAACAAAATTTTTACAATCGAATTTAAGGTCTGTGTCTGAAGGGGCTACAGGATCAAATAACGTTACATAGCAGACTAATTAATGCAGATATGCTGCGAGCTGCCGTAGAAAATGTCATGTACCGCATGCAGCTATTGGAACAGCACACTGGTGGTCATATTGAAACACATTTATAATTAAAAATAAAACATTGTTTATTGTTGTTACTAAAGTTGGTTTGTACGGTATTTGTTCATTTGACAACTAGGTATTCATTGTTTTCTTGAAATAAGCGCCCCCTGTGGCGACTTTTGGTATTATTTTTTTGCAGAAATCGAAACTGCATGTTCCACTAAGTATGTACACCAAAATGTACTGCATTTGGCCTAATAGAATTCCCGCTAGCGAGCTCTGAACACCTCACGTTATTTCTTGCCCACCCGGTATTTGCCCATCTCCTAAGAATCATTCCAGTTTCACACGCTAGATAAGAAGTGATAGATATCAAACTTATTAGTAGATAAGATAGATATCAAACTTTTTGTTTACCTGATTACTTTCCCTTAAGTAAAAACATCATTGATACGACTAAATTTGCTGTTCAGTCAGTTTACAGTGATTTGCTGTCGTTTATACATGGGAAAACAGGTGTGAAATTACATTTTCGTAAAAAAATTACCATAGATTGAAGTTGGTTTCTTTTCACACTCATCAACAATACACAAATTGCTTCAAGATGCCATTCCCTACAAACCAAACCAAGAGGCCATTTCACATTACTATTTAGGTCAGATTACTACTACTTTACCTGTGTTTAGAGGCACCATGTTTCAGAGAGGCAATGGAATCGGCTCTGTATAATCCAAACTGTTTTGCTTTTGCTACACAACTACTCAAATCTATGGAAAAAATTCTTGGTCGCCATGCCTTAGGAGGAGTATTTCCGTTTTTAATGATGTGAAACAAGGTCAAAATCTCAAAGAAACATTGTCATCACGAATGAAGGAGGCGAGCGGTAGTTCTCTCAGAGTTCAGAAGGATAGAGAAAGAGCTAAAAGACGAATTTCTTCATCACTTACTAATTCTTCCGTAGAAAGACCTAGAAGCAACAGCTTGGAATCATTTCTGGGATCTCATTACAGAAGGAATGGTCATGCACAACGCTCAACAAAGCCGAAAAAAGCCCTAATGAAGAAGTAGCAGAAGAAGACAAAGCAGAAGAAGGCAAAGCAGAAGAAGGTAACAAAAAGAAACGGGAATTCTGTTTTAAACATACGACCCCTAGCATCAGTTTTCACCAAATACCTACCTACAGTGCCCAGCACAAAAGAAAAAGGAAACTGGAGCATGTTGAAATGAATAAAACTCGTTCAACCAATCAGAAACTGACAGGAATCAGGGCATTGCTTACTACTGATCAAAAGGAAAAGTGCCAGGTCACAGGATACCAGCTGACAGCCACCATCAGTCAAAACGGGCCTATCAAATTCTTTGTTCCTGATTTAGTGGATTTTTACATAAACCTCGATCAAAATACGTTGAGTTTAGAACCTGTTATCAATAAAAATGAATGGGTACTATCTGATGATAAAACAGGGCCAGTAAACCGTTTCTTACACTCGGTATTCTCTCAAGTGGACTGTTACCTGGGTGATACACTAGTAAGCCATAGCAATAACCTATGGCCATACAGAGTGTCACGGAATTTTGAAGGAAATTCAATGTATAAGAAAAATTCCTCGACGGAAAGATTTAATAATAATAATTGGAAATTTAAAGAAAAAGACCCCACCCCGGGATTTGAAAATGGAATGGTCATGCAAAGCGCGAGACGGAGCCACGGGAGGTGAAGGGGAGCACGGCGGAAGGCAGAAGATGTTTGGCCGTTGAAGAATAAGGACGAGCGGGCGAGAGCTGAGGGCAGGTATGCTAGCCCGAAGCCGACGAAATTAAAAGGCATTGCGAGAGACAGGGATGTTTCTGGGACTGAAACGAATCGCAATAGGCGTTGTATAAGGCGAAAATCGAAAAAGAAACTAATAATGGATGTCTCCTCGCTTCAATGAGCGTCGCAGGAAAGCCAAGCAGCCGTTACGAACAGCGACCAAAGAAACGTTTGGATCCGCGACTTCCTGCTTCAATAAAGCTGGCGGAGCCCATCGTATCGACCTATAACGGTAATGGCTTTTTGCCACATTTTAAGTTAATGAATAATAGAGTGTTCTTTGCTAGCTTGAACTTATCTCAGATGACCTGCTGTCGCTTCGCAGTAATGCGGTACAGTCGGGAAGTTTTTGTGGAATTGAAGCTAATGGCCTATAGCGGCCTGGTATATGGAGTATTTCCATATAGCCTAGAGGCTTTTATAGATACCGGAATCGGTGGCTTTGTGTCGGTGAATTAGAAAAAAAAAAGTGCGAACGTTAGTAGCACAAAGAACAGTGCTTCGGCGTGCTAAGTATTTTTTTTGGTATTGTGTTTGTGCCAGCCAAGAGTTTAATTCAGCGAGAGAACATTTACGTGTTAAATGTTACTATGCTTCAGTGTAAGAATTGATAATGAAGCGGAGCTATGGATGCAGCTATTGCGTTGTATGGATTATTGTACAATTGCTTTAATGGTAGAATAGCCAGGAGTTTAAGAGTAATTAGTTGCTATTTCCATTAATAGAGAAAGAGAGCCCATAGTGCATATTGGAGGATTCTTATTTAATACTTGATGCTTAGAAGGAATTGTGTATTCATATGTTTATTCATTAAACGGTCTTTAATTGATCTTAATTAATAAGAGTGCCCGTATTGCATATCAAAGGCATCAAATATATTTCTAGTTTGAACATAATAATACAATACGATGTATTTGGACTCATTAATTGTTTATTGATAATTACAAGTTATAAGGCGAGATAACAGATCGCCTACGTATTGTTAAAGACGTTTTGTATTGTTGGCTAATTATTATTTTTTTAATTCTTTGGATTTTCCCCTTGGTGGAGCAGCGATCCTGTGGAGGTCGTCGACGTCAAATAAAGGAAAAGAGCATCTCGATAGATGAGCAGCTTTCATTGTTGCCTGAGTAGCTGCGACTGCAAGAAGGGATTGTCCCTGTAAGGAATAGAGCAAGGATTACTTCCGTTATCAACCTCATTGGATTTTGTATCATTTTATCAAATTATTATGTGTAGCAAGTTAAAGCACTATTCAAATCTAATTTGCATATCTTAGAATTCAACTTGCCTGTTGGAACTTAATCTTTAAGTCTTGGAGATTTATGTTAATCAGCGAAGCCAGCTGTTTTCCCTATTTATTTAAAGAAGAAATTAAATAACTTTGATTTATTTAATACAGAAGATTAATAAACATTATTCCTTTTATCAATTTTCCTCACACCTGTTCTGTTTTATAACTTACCTATTCACGCTTCCACGTTACACACAGCTTATTTTGAAACTCTTTTGAAATATGGTCATGCCTCTAAACAATCCTAACTCACAACAGCTGGTTTTTGTAAAGACACAAGTGGAAAAATTGATAATGCTGACTATACAAACAATGGGTTTATGTTACGCAAAATGCTCGCTCGAAATGGCGTTTACTACTTGGAAGGACCTCTCCACTTAGACATATTCCATCCGAGTCGATTACTGCTAAACTTTCTGGATTTTAGACTGAGGCTTTACAGAAGCAAATCATACTTTGTTCTGATGTCTGACGAGGTTCACACTAATTATCAGATCACAATCCGAAAAGCAACACAGAACGTCGAGAGAATTAAAGTTAACACAGCCACGTTGTTAGCTCATGCAAAGACTCTACAAACCACTAATGCGTTTTACCCTATTGGTTGAGTTGAAACGAGATCGTCGAGCATTGCAGCTAGTGCTAGAAATCGCGTCATAATTTCAGGCCAGATTCCGACCCGCTTGATTTTTGTATTTACAATGAGTGAGTCGCAGAGTGGGTCTTTTACTTAAAATCCTTTCAACTTTCAACATTTCAATCTATATTTCTTGTCACTGTCATTAGATGCTCAAGCAATCCCTCGACATCTGCTGACGCCATATTTTTCGAATGGATCTTATCTTAGAGAGTTTGCTCACTTCATGGAAGCACTCTGGATTTGGAAAGAAGACAGAGATGTACATGTCACTCAGTTTGATTATGATGATGGTTACGCCTTTTTTGCCTTCGATCTTTCGGGAGGCTGGAGTAGATACACTCTTATATGAAATGGATGCTAAGCTTTGAACTTTAGTTCTCTGAAGCTTTAGCTAATTCTGTGAATCTGATTGCCTACTGCCAGTATCAGAATCTCCTAGAAATCAATTAAGACAGAAACATAAGCTCTGATTTCACAAATTAACTTCAATGAATATGCAATAGCTTTGGAGTGCTCTCTTGAGAGACCTCTTCACTTGTCCTATTGCACGAGCTGTTTTCCCCGCTTATATTATTGCATTTCTCACACTTGTTTACCCTTCGCTCATTGCTAATATAGACAATTCCAGTAAATCAGGTACTCACAGGGTGGCCTTCTTTATGCCCTCAGTCAAACAAGCTTGTATCTTCGATTTTTTTCGAAATGCTTCCTCAAGAGCAATTCCGCCTGCTCATGGCTACACATACCGAGAAATGGACCTACATTAAGAGAATAGTGCAACATCAGGCATCTGACACATGCAGTCATCACTGATTACATGGCTTGAAATTAGCTGCAAGAGGCCATTCTATGGAGGACATCGTAAACAACACTTATACAAATAAACTATTCCTAAACGATCTACTCGTGAATGTGAATTTGTTCAAGATGAGTTTACTAACAATGCCTTATTTAAGACATGTCAAAAGTCCAAATGGAACCAATGTTGTCGATCTTTGAATCACTCTGTTTAATTATTGCAATTATTAATTGTAATTAATTTCTGTATTCATTTGTTCAAATAAATTTTTTTGTGTTTGTGAATTTGTGTTTGTGTGTGTTTTCTTTTTAAAGTCTAATAAATTACATAACAGGTTTTTCTCACTTTTAATTGCATTTTATTCATATTTTTTAAAGTTTAAAAAAATTTTAAAGACAGTATTAAAAATAGATTTTTTCTCATTAATTTTTTATTGATTGTATTCCAACCAACCTGGTTATGATGTTTTGATGTACGATGTCGTTTTGAAAGAATGTTTGTCGCACCCAAAGTTTGATATGCTGGATTAATGATTAACTGTTTAGAGATGTTGAGATGCTGTAATACTATAGAGAAGTGACCTCTACCAGTTGGTGGTTTCTTCAGATTTGGTATAGGGGAAAATACGTCTTTTCTTAAACAATTCATGTTTGAACCATGTACTGATTATCCAATAACTGACACAGTCCATTCTTTAATCCATTGGATTACATCAGAGTTCTTTCGAAGTCACTCGAGGAGCTGGTCTCATTTTGAGATCTCTTCAACAGGTAAACTCATCACGTTATTCCAAGTTTGCCCTTGGTGATCTTGCTAACCATAGCACCATCGTCATCCCGGTTAGGTTTTTCTTTTAAGTGTGTAGGCAAATGAAATGCTGGTGAATAGACGAATTGAGGAGGTGATGAGGGAGGGGGAGGAGGGAATGGAGGTGATTGCAATGAGCATATTAATGACAGCATCCGTAGAGTTTGAGGGTCTGTTTGGGTTGAAAAACTCGTTTGTTTCGTGTGGCCTTCAGGTCGCTTGCCTCTTAGATATTTTCGAAGCGTGTTTAAATAAAGGTCCGTTTTCTGATTCACGTTCAAATTTGGCTTTTTTAAATCTCGTTGATTTGTGAATCCAGTTGTTTATTATTTTTTCCCTTCATCATCCTCATAAATCCCAGTTTGTTTTGTGTTTGTATGTCAGTCAGTTGGACCTGTAGGGGTACAGCCTGTGTTTGGGAATGTAGGCATCTTTGATATTTGTGTGAAGGAAGTAATACGTAGTTTTGCATATTCTCAAATTAATTAATTTATTCATAATTGGTCTAGTGATGCTGCCAACCAAAAGGGGAAGATGGAATTTGTTTCTGCGTTGACTCAGATAAGCTTTCTTTGCCCTCAATGAAAATTTTTTATGGGCTAAACCTTTTATATTTCTCAAATGCTGTCTAATGCAAAGTGTCCAAGGGATTTTTTGTGTAGAATTTTATGATAGATTTCACATAGTGCTTTTATTTGATTAAGAGATGCATCTAGTATAAATACTTTCTTATGACGTGGTCTTGAGTGTTTCAAGGCACCTAAAAAATGACGATGATTTACGACCAGAGGTTTCTTTTGATATGTCTGATGCCCTTTCAATTAAAAAATGATTGACGTCTTCTTCAAAACCTCGTTTTATCTGCATTTGGTCTTTGGTCTTCATGAGGAAAAATTGCATTTGGTTATTCATGAGATTGCGATTGGTCTTTCATGAAGAAAAATCTTACTATGCAATCTCAGAACATCTGGACAACTCGGACTTAAATCGTGTAGCAAATAACTATGAGGCTCCTTCGTGCCATCTTTAAAAGCTTCAATGAGTAAACGACCATAAACTGTTTGCGAGGCCAGTGTACGAATCTGTCCTACTTCTCTCGGTGACTTTAGCAGAAAGATGAACTTGGTGTTGTTTAAACTTATTGAACGAATTGTTTTTAAATGGGCGAAGAGGTTCTGCGTTATTAGTAGCATGGAGAAATTGAGATGAGACTGTAATGCATGTAAATTTTTTGTCAACAATTTCTTTATTTTTCACCTTCTTTAATAAACCTTCTAAAATCAATAATGCCTGTTCGGGAATAAGTTCTTGTATCAACTTTTCATTAGGGACTCCGGCATGAAACGTAATGTTTGGCATGTTCAGGTTTTAACAATAGATGGTATAATGCTCCATAGCAGTAAATTATTTTTGTTGGAAGTGGATCCATCACTTCATCTTTATACTTTAACATTTGTGCGAATAAAAAAGACTTACCGCTTCCAGAACTACCTGCGACAAGAGCTGAAAAGTATTGCATAAATTTAAAAGGTTCATTTATTTCCATGATGGTGATGATGACCATGAAAAAGACAGAGATGGAGAAAATTTTCAATGGGGTTTACGGGTCCTATGTTGAAGGTTGAATGATGGCACTCTCTTTTTTATAGGGTTTTTATTTAATAAAATTTACCACATATATAATTTAATCTCAGCTAAATTATCTGATGAAAAGTTGACACAATGGGGTTACAGGTAAAACACGTTTGCAAAAACAAAATTTATCAAGGGTCCGGAAAAGCCCTGTCACTGGCCTCTGTGTTACCGTTATTCAATGGTTGAAAAACCTATAGTCTGCACCCCGGACATAGGATGACCCTGGATCGACCGTTGGTTGGGTTTAGGAGCATCTCAACGTGTTGTGGTTTAATCGGACTTGCAGCCCTTGAGATGAGTGGCATAACTGCAGTGACCATCGCCCTCACAATATCACTAGCTCGGGGACTACTCGTTGTAGAGTCGCACCCCTTTGATTTCATTACCCACTTTGTTTCAGTTTAGAGTCTCCAAGCGAAAAGTTATTGATTGATAATAGCCTAAACACCGTCCAGTCTTTTGCATTCGAAATTTCTTTAACAATTATGATGGAGCGACTTTCACCCGTCATACCGAAAGGACCATTGACGTATCTTTGTAGTCTATGTTTATTATTGTTGTTGTTGTTGTTGTTTATTCTACATTGTATTAACGGTTATGAGGAATTTTTAAAAATAATTTATTACGATGGTAACAGTACTGATACAAAAGTGTATAATTATCCTCAAAATAAATCTTTCATAGATGGGATTTAAAATGTGTCAAGGAACAAATTTGTTTTGTTGAAGTTTCACAAGTTAAAAAGACCTAACGAAAAATTTAGACATCACTAAAACAGTCCTCAGAGAAATTCCAATACTGCAAAAAATATTCACAGAGAAAATCTGACTGTGCAAAAATTTTATACAAATCAGTAGCGTCTTTGCAAAATCATCCATTCGAAAATCATCCATAAATAAGTTTAAACACAGTTCATCTTTCTGCTAAGTCACTAAGAGACGTAGGTCAGATTCGTACCCTAGCCACGCAAACATCATCAAAGCCTTTAAAGATGCCACGCAGTAGCCTCATAGTTATTTGCTACTCGATTAAACTCAGAGTTGTCCTAATGTTCTGAGATTGCGTAGTAAGTTTTTTCCTCATGAAAGACCTATCTTAATCTATGCTGATAAAAAGAGGTTTTAAAGAAGACTTCAATCATTTTTAAATTGAAAGGACTTCGGACATATACAATGATGATACCTCTGGTCGTAAAACGTCGTCATTTTCTAGGTGCCTTAAATACTCAAGACCACGTCATAGGAAAATATTAATGCAAGATGCATCTCTTAATCAAGTTAAAGCACTGTGTGACTTCTGTCATAACATTCTATACCATAAAGCCTCTTGGATACCTCGCATTAGATAGCATTTGAGGAAGATACAGCTTTTTGCAATTGGTAAAATGTAGGTTGCAATTGGTAAAATGTAGGTTGCAATTGGTAAAATGTAGTATTCAATTGAAAAAATAATCTTTTCAAATGAAAAAATGTAATTTTCAAAATAAAAAATATGGTTTTCAAATTAGAAAATAAATAGACAAAAATTCATAAATTTAAATCGAAGAAACAAAATAATTTACATAATAAAATTAAAAAAGTGTTCCTGTTACCCCCACTCTCCCTCACCCTCTAGTGGCAATTACAGCTTTTTGCAATTGGTAAAATGTAGTTTGCAATTGGTAAAACGTAATTTGCAATTGAAAAAATAATCTTTTCAATTGAAAGAATAGTCTTTTCAAATGAAAACTACATTTTTTCATTTGAAAAGATTATTTTTTCAATTGCAAACTACATTTTACCAATTGCAAACTATATTTTACCAATTGCAAAAAGCTGTAAAAGGTTTACCCCATAAAAAAATTTATTAAGGCCAAAGATAGCTTATCTGAATCAATGCAGAAACGGATTACTTCTACCCCATTTGTTAGGCAGCATCACTGAACCAATTTTCAACAAATTAATTATACTCTGTCCAATAACAGTTGGAGTGGGAGTGTTCAGTTAAACTTCCTATTTCAATTGTTAGACATTGTTGATTCTACTTTGGCAACAATGTCTAACAATTGAAATAGGAAGTTTAACTAATCACGCCCACTCCAACTTTCGTTGAATAGAGTATAGTTGAGAAGATGCTAAAGTACGTGTTACTTTCTTCATACGAATATCAAAGACTCTTTCATTCCCAAACACAGATTGTACCCCCACAGCACCCATCTGAACATACCGACATGAAACAAAATGGGGTTGATAATGATGATGAAGAAAAATAACGTAATCAACAACTGGAATCGCAAATCAACAAGATTTAAAAAAGCCAAATTTGAATGTGCATCACAAAATGGACCGTTATTTAAACATGCTTCAAAAGTATCTAAAAGGTAAGCAACTTGAAGGCTGCACGAAACAACTGAGTTTTTCCAGCCAAACAGATCCTCAAACACCACCGATGCTATCGTTTATACGCTCATTGCCGTCACCTCAATGAGCGTATGAGCGATAGCATCCCTCCCCGAGACATTCCCTTATCCATCACCTCCTCAACTGGGCTATTCACCAGCATTTCATTCGCCAACAGACTTAAAAGAAAAACCCAACCTGGATGTCGACGCTGCCATGTATAGCGAGGTCACCGAGGGCAAACTTGGGGATAACGTGATGAGTTTACCTGTTGAACAGATCTCAAAACGGGACAAGCTCCTCAAGAGACTTCAAAAGGGATTGGATATAGTCCAATGAACTATAGAAGGGACAGTGTCAGTCATCGGACAATGAATACGTGATTTAAACATTAATAATGTGTTAACTACTAATGAAAATAGTACTTATTATTTTTATTACTATAATTCTTATATTTTTGGATGGGGTATAGCATGAATAAATGGCCCAGCACATAAAAACAAAGCTTTAAACATTGCATGTGTTAAAAGATGAAAAAAAGCTAATTTGACAAAACCCTCAGATAAAATAAACATCATTAATCCTAACTGACTTAAGGTAGATAAAGCAATAATCTTCTTCAAATCATACTCAAAATTAGCCCCAATACCAGCTATAAGTATGGTTAGTAAAGATAATAAGCACAATATACTATATATACCATTATAAAATAATCCAAAATTTTCAAAACGAACCAATAAATAAACACCTGCAGTAACTAGAGTAGAAGAGTGAACTAAAGCAGAAACGGGTGTCGGTGCAGCCATAGCAGCAGGCAATCAAGCAGAAAAAGGAATTTGAGCTCTTTTAGTGCAAGCTGCTACTAAACATAAAAAAATCACCCACCTATTATCCAACCCTCTAGCATAAAATATAATATAGCTTCAATCTGATCTTATTATTAATCAAGAGATAGCTAACAACAAGGTAGCATCACCAATCCGATTAGATAAAATAGTGATTATCCCAGCATTATAAGAACGAACATTATGATAATAAATTACTAAACAATAAGAAACCAAACCTAACCCATCTCAACCTAGTAACAAGCTAACAAATCTGTAACTGTTAATTACTAACAACATAGAAACGACAAATAAAAAAACTAGAATAGCAAATCGATTTTTCGTTACATCACCATGTATATAATCAGTTCTATAATATATAACACAAGAAGAAATAAACAATACAAAAGAAGTAAACATTAATGACATTCAATCAAAAACAAAAGATGTATAAAATTTACTAGACATATAAAACAATAAAGTTCAATCTAGATAATACCCAACCCCGGTGCTTAAACTTATATAAGCCAGAAATAAAACAAAGGATAGAAAAAATTATCAAATAATAACCATAAATAACCCAATAATCCCTTTTAATAAAAATCATACTTTAATTCCACAAATTAATATTTTGATAAACTAATTCAATAAAATAAACAGAAAAATACATCAAACTTCAACACAAAAAATAAGAGGAACTCAATGATAAAACATTAATAAGTACTCACGAGAATCACAATTATTTATATGGTTGAAAATAAGACCCCTACCGTATTGTGTCAAAGAATATATGTAAATGGTATAACAACCGCTTAACAAAGAACCTAAAAAAAAAATAGACACATAGCCTAACCAACCCACAATTCTAACCATCAATCTAATCTCTGCCAATAAATTTATACTAGGTGGAGCTGCTGTAATGCAAACTCTCAATATAAATCACCATAAACACATACGTTTAAAGCTTTGTTGTTTTTATGTGCTGGTATAGCAAAATCACCGTTTTTCATCAGCCAGTTCTCCCTCTATCTATCTCTTTCTTTCTATTGCGTACAGTGGCGGATTTCGCACTTAAGAGACCCCAGGCGCAATTTTGAACTCGATAAAAAGAGGCGCGAAAATGCTCTATTCATCTTTTAATAAAATTTCTGAAGCTCTGACCATCATAGTTCTTCTCACAGAAATCACGTCGACACAGATAGATTCCCGACTTTTCCAGAGGTGGGATGGCATCTTTAGGATATCTTAAGAGTGCTTTCAAAGTATCCCACTTTTAAAAGCAAATTTTAAATTACAAGCGCTAAAAATCATTTTCAGGCCCTTATTTAATTGCGGATCATAAGCAATATTAATGAATTTTGAGTTTGTGGTCTTTGGAGTCCGTGGAATCCTTTCTATTTAAAAGAAGCTTATGAATACGGATTAAGTTGTCGATAAGATTATCGAAAAAGCCATTCAACCTTGTTATAGATTTAATGGTACTCGATTCGGTTTGGTACCTTTGGTTGGCTAGAGGAATATTAAGAAGGCAGTGGATCATAGCGTAGAAAACCGCATGTTTATAGCTAGGACAGAGAAAAAAATCGTTCAGAATATAGCGATGATTTTTGGTAGGTTTTGGATAAATGTCGAATTCTAACCTATCATTAAAGTTTAAATCTAGAAAAGGAAGGCATCCATTGCAGTCAACTTCATGTATGAATTTGATTGTGGGAATTCATCTAACCTGATTCCATTCAATCCCTTGGGGGGGGGGGGGGGGGGGGGGGGCACGTGGTCTGGTGGGCTTCCACTGAACAGACAACTTCAGGGAAGTTAAACAACATCAGACACGGCTAATCACTGGATGGGCGACCATCAGTGAGATACGATCTTCACCATCATACGGCAGTCGTTAATCCAGATCCATCCAGGGACCCAATTCGTCATCCTCTGGTCATGCAGGCCCTGAATGGACGTATTGGATTACAATTAATACGAGAAAATAAATAAAAAATTCGCTGAGAAAAGAAATATCGCATTGATTCGTTTCAAAAATAGCGAAGTAAATCATCCACATTTCTATAACATATATGGAGGAATTAAGAGAGGGTTGTAGCTAATTGTTTCTTGAATTTATAAAATAAAAATAGGAGTTACCTTAACTTTGGATATAGAGCATCAATGAAAAAACAAAAGCGGTTTGGAAATGAATTGTAAAAAATTTTCATGCATTCATACCTCATTTATATACATTTTAATGAGCTAACAACTTTGTAAGAAGATAGAAAGTATCTAAGATAACCAAAAGTGATGTCAACAGGAACGCTCGGAAAAAGGAAAAAAACATCGAAGGAGACCGGTATTTTGTCTGGGCTTAATTCTACCCCTTCACTCACATGTTTCTATTTTAGGACATAACTTTAAAAATAAATCGGAGACAAATGAGACATGTAACAACCTCTGTCTTACGTTGTCTTTATACCTTGATCTCTGAAACCTTTCGCAGAATAAACCCTTTTAATCCATTTGCGCCAGCCTCTTATTTATAGGACATAAACAATTTCATATGTCCAAATATTGAATACTTCTGGCAAAAACATATTATTAATACAATAAATTCTATGTTATAACCACTGCAAAAAAATTTTGGCACCTTTAAAAATTCGTGAGTGAAGGGGCTACTATCTGTAATTTTCGAAATTTCAGATTGAAGGCAATTTAGACGATAAGAAGTATTTACACTTCCATTCCAGAAGAAAAGAAAACAACATTTTTAAAGGCTTAAAAAAGACTGTTTCTACCTTAAGGCCGACAAAGGCAACACTGTTGTTATTTTAGATAAACCAGGCTATAATAATAGAGTAGAATCAGCAGTGGACCCTACATTAATGTCACCATAAATACATTATCTCAGTTTGTCAATACAGTTTACAAGGCTATTAGAGATTGTCCTTTACTGATGAGGAAGAAGGAAGATTAAAAGTTTAATGTTCCTAATCAACGTCATCCTAGATTACATTATTGGCCTATAATTCATAAGCAGGGAAGGCTATGAGACCCATTGTCTCCAACTAATTCTCCCAGTTACTAGTTATCTAAGTTTCTTACTAATGAGTTCAGAAAATTTGATAGTATATTCGATAGATTCTCAGCTTTGAATTAATTTCAAAAATTAAAAATATTAAATTAAACTCAGGCGAAATACTGATCTCATTCGAAGTTTGTTCTCTTTTTCCGACCGTTCCTGTTGACATAGCTATTGGTTATCTTAAAAGTTTCCTATCTTCTTCCAAAGTTGATCCCGAAAAAGTCAATGAAATATACTGAAGTATGCACGTACGAAAATTTGTTTCAATCTAATTCCAAATTTAGAATATAGACTTCGGGAATAGCTTTAGGCAATATTCTTAGTCCGTTCATTGCTAATCTCTTTATGAGTAAATCCGAGCACCAATTAGCTACAACCCTCCCTTATTTCTCCGTATATGGTATAGATAGTGGATTATCGTGTACATCAAATAGCAGAGTGATTTAACATGATAGAAGAAAGGGGACTTGAGAGATTGATTCTAATTAAACATTTATTTAATGACATTTGCTCATTAAATTAAAATTTGAGTACAATACAAACATTGTCATAAATTGTAAAAATTGATAGAATTGCAGTTCATTAATTACTTGTGAACTTCGAATATGCCTTTCTAGAAACTTGACTTGGTAAGCGCACCCAGCGAGAGACGAAGAGAATCCACCTCGGAGTACAGTGTTGTTGAAGGTTTGGGTTACTGTATACGTAGAACACGGCGGCCTTTGAAGATTTGACGATCAAAGTGGGGTTTCTATATCGTAGCAGATAAATGAGAGTGAGATAAATGAGAATGATCATAGCAGATAAAAGAAACGCATCCAGCATCTACATTACCGGGAGTGAGACGTGAAGCTATACTTGCGCTAGTTGAACTAGTGCTGTCGGCGGACAGATTCAAGCCCAGAGAAGTATTCATAATTTTAAGTCTATTAATATTAAAGCTCTTAGGTTCCTTAAAGCTCGTAGGTTCCTGTATAATCACTTTTAAGGCATTCAATAATGAAATTACTGATATTGGTTTGATACTTTCGTACTGGCCTTTTCTTCTACTATCTTTCGAGGATAAGAACGTCTCCAATAGATTTCTCGGCATCCATTGGTTTTCGTAGGAAATTTAGGAATCCGATAATTTTGGTGGGTCTCGTTGCTATCGAAGTTCCAATGGGGCACAACGTGTAGTATCCGTTTTGTTCGTGGCGCTAGTGTAGTATCAGTCATTCAAAGCATGAGGTAACATAAATCCTGGAGTTTCTCCACCAGAATAAAAAATTAAAGTATCCAATAATCTGCCCAAATATCGTTATTTTTAAACAAAAATGAGAGTAAAAAAACATTTTATTCTGAATAATATGTGAAATCTGATAATAAATTAATTCCCTCCTTCAAGAGTATACACACAGAAATGTGGTTAGGTGCGGTTTCGGTCTGATATGTACCACCATTGTTTTAGAAACCAGTACACATTAAAGTAATTTTAGTAAATATAAACTACTTGTGGTAATATTTTAATTCCAAAACGTGATGCATTTTATAATGTTTTTAGAAAAAAACATATTGTGAAAACCTTATGTAATTAATAAACTCTTATTTAATGCAAAGATTTTCTTAAAAAATACAAATGTATATAACTTATTGTTATCCCATTTCATTAACAATGCAAGGGCTTAAATATGAAACCAGAAAACATACATGAATGATTCTTTGACCTAACAACAATTTTGGACATGGCAATTCCTTACGCAAGATTTTAAATGTTTTGGCAAGGCCAATTACTCTTTCTATATGAATTCTTTTCAAAGCAGTTTGGCGGTCATGAACTACTTCTGGTTCCAGATGAGATTTTCCTTTGAGCATTGTGGGGACACTCAAAGTGACGCCTTTATTTACAAATAAATCTTGAACAAGGAATCCTCTGTCTACCATAATGCAGTCTTTCTTATCAAGCATGAATCCTGTACATAGTTCTGAGCATTCTATTATTTGTCTATCACTCTGGCAGAACCATAGTAAATGCCATCGAGGTTGATTGAATACACTAGTCAACACACACTTTTGTGACTAAGACAACACATAGTGTTCTTAGTAGTAATTTGTATATACAGAATCCGAATCTGCTTTTAGATTTTTTCTATCACGTCAAGTTTCCAAGTTATGCACATCGAGATTTCTATGTTAAAGTAATGGGGTGAAGAGAAGCGGCTACAATGTTAAAGTATCCATATTTTGGGGCCGCAAGGAAATTTACCAGGCCCCAAACACTGAATGATTTAAAAATGTTTCATTGTAAAACAAGAAAGCTGTGCGTGCGAGAGAAATTTAAAAATTATATTCGTAATCAGCAGAAAAAATACTACCAGGAATCACCCATTTTCATTTGGTCACAAGAAAAATCTTAAATTTTGTTGGCCAGTGATATTAAAAATGATTGACTTTTGAATGGGAATTTCTGTTCCTTCCACAATAACTCTCGTTAGTTATGTTTTTTCTTAAAATCATGTGGAAAAAAATAATCAACAAGTTGTCGGGTGGGCCAAATGTTCACTTCTTTCAGTTGAAAGTACATGAAGTTTATCGATGTTACGAAGATTTTGGAAACGCTAGTAACGCTTATCTTGAAAAGAAAGGCTAATTCAATATCGTCTTTTGCTTGCCGCAACTTCATCAAGGTCAAAAACAGATGGTTCCTTGGACTTATTTTCGTTGACAGATTTTGCAGCCCTTTCAAATAGGACACTGATGGACCCAACAATCAGAACACAAGAATGAAATGTTGAAAGAATTTCGAATCCGCAATAATATATCAGTATCTAGTCATTTGCTTGCAGTGACTCCACTGTAAGTGGATCAGCATTCGCTTTATGGATACGGCACTGAATTGAAACATCTTTAGTGTTGACATCATCCTCATTGTAATGTGTAAATATTAATCAATGTAGCGTGAGCGCAGTAACATCAAAATTAGGATAAAATTAAAGCTTAATTCTATGGGGCTTATTCAGCTAAGAATCAGAATATGAATTGTAAATTAATTATATGTTGAATATATTGGAACCGACTTGGCCCCATGCAACTTATAAGGCACAAAATTCAGAAGCACATTGATAAATAACACCTATCCCTTCCTGGATCGAAATGAACACACCACACTTCAAACACTCCAGTGGTATAGCATGGACACTAATAGAATGTAACACTATATATATGCGAACACCACTGTATCCTTCACTTAATGCACATACAAAAAGGGAGCACTCGGTCAGACAAACACTGAACCTCTCCTCACATTGTATTATGTTGGTAAAAAGATGCGTGACTTTCACACGAAGCCCAGAAAGAAGTGCTGGTTCTAAAGAAGTCACATTCAGTAAAGTCAGTCATTAGTAGTGAAATCGCTAGAAGGGAATCGGTATCCCACACTGTAAGTAAACAGGAAAAGCAGTTAAAACGGGACGGCCATTAAATGATGCTAAAATGTGCGTCGCCGATAGCATTAATCGCAAAGAAGCAGAAAAGCCGGGTTCTGCAAGTTAATTTAGTTCACTGTTGGGGCTCGCGAACTACTACGAAGCCCATATCTTTAACAAGATAGGCAGATAGACCGTAGGTCCATAGTCCATGAATATAAAACGTGAAGCGAAGCTCTCTACGTCTAATTTCTGGAAACGCCACTTCAGCTGTTCCAGCACAAAAATGTATGAGAAGATTGGCGCTTACCAGCAAAGAGATTCTGGATTCAGTAGTCCATCGAGCAAGCTCTGGAATCGGGTAAGTTTTCGTCGAAGGCAGATTTATCAAGCTCTCGTCGCCACGTAGGCATTCCGGCGGGGTCGTAGTAGCAGGGTTCTTTCCATCGCTTTCGTTCACCGGTTCACGGAGCTTGTCGACCGTGGAAGAGCTCGCAGAAACGCTAGGCGTGATTTCGACCTTGTCTGGCACACGAAGAATTGCTAGAAGTCTGCCTTTATTTCCGAACAGGCAGTTCGCTGCGATATCTCTCCCTCTCCTCTTCCTGCTTCTACCCTTTCCGGCTTCACTATTACGACTCTCTAGATTTCTCTCTCTTACGTCATCTCGACGAAAATCCCGCTCTTCTCTCCTATTGGCTTTTTGGTGTTGAGGCTTTTGACGACGAGCATTTCGCCGCTTCCTCTTCCAACCCGAAGCATAGAAATAACGATTGTGGAAGAGGGCGTTGAGGTCATCGGAATTCTGGATGTCGTCTGAATTCCGTGACACTCATCACTCTCAGGTGGTGCACTAGTTGTTTCCAGAGCAATGTCTTCATATGCTGCTACATTTTCTTCTGCGTCTACTATTACACGTTTAAATTAATCTTGCTGATGTCGAAGCTTCATTTCTTCCCGTTTTTTGATACGAGCACCTCGAAAATTTCCCTCTTCGTGACGGGGTTCCATAAACGGAAAAATAGAAGGAATAGCGGTCTTTTTTAGAATTTTACGTTCACCTATAAGATAATATACATTCATTATTTTTTCAGATGCATGTCTTCTATGATCATCCAACTATATGATTGTGATGATTTATTTTTCATTGAGAGATGAATATTTATTTTATTTAATTATTACAATTTTACATCCAATGTTGGACAAATTACATAACATTTTATGAATTATTATTCGAGAGTGTATTTCGTATTAAGTTCTGTACATATGCTTTATGATTTGAGCATGACTTTAATGTGCCGTATAAAATTTGATTCCTTACGTCAAACATTAGATTGTTCCAATGCATATAAGTGATGTATGGAAAATAGGTTGCTAAGTATGTGGAGATCGGGATTTTGGAACTCAATTTGTACCTTTGAGTGTATTATTCTGATGTTATTCTGTTTGCACTCGAATAAACTTTTGAACTTATTATCCACAAAGATAAATTATAAAGTTGTCATTATTCTTCAACATTTTGACAAAATTAAAATGAATATAAAAGAAAAATCATTGCATATCATTAAAAGCTGACAACAGCAGACGTGTAGTAGCATCCGTTAACACAGCAATTGTCGCCGTCATGGGCAGAACAAGTGACCTGTCGGACCTCCAAAAGGGGATGATCATTGGCTATCGGGCCTAGGAGGGCAGCATTTCAGAAACGGCCACCTTTGTGAACTGCTCTAGGGCTGCCGTTGCGAAGGTGTACCGCGACTGGACGAGCCAGACAGTTTCGAGCAACCGAAGACGTAACTGTGGGGCCCCATGGGCCATCGATCCTAGAGGCGCGCGTCGGTTGCGACGCCTGGGCAAGACTAACCGCCGTGCCACTATTGAGCAACTGCCATAGCAAATGAACAGTGGGGCCACTAGGCGTGTCAGCACCAAGACAGTGCAACGATCCCTCTTGAGGTTGGGGCTCCGGAGCAGGCGTATGGTAACAGCACCCAAGTTGAAGCCTGTGCATCGCCGAAAACTCCTCCAATTTGCAAAGGACTATCACCATTGGACCTAGGCCGAGTGGCAAAGGGTTCCTTTTCTGACGAGTCGCGGTTTCTGGTGAAAAGAGCGGACGGATGATGGACGATTCGCCAGGAAGCATCTGAGAAAAGGCATCCTGACACTAGCGTTGGCAGACGACAGGCTGGTGGGGGAGGTGTGACTGTTTGGGGTGGGGATGTTTCCCTGGTATGGTCTGAGTCCACTGATACCGCTGGAGGGTACACTGAAAGCTGTTCGTTAACTGACTATCGTCGCAGACCAGGTACACCCCTTCATGCCGACAGTGTTTCCTCAGGGTGATGGCAGGTTTTAACAGGACATTGCTCCCTGCCATACCATTGTCCACGACTGGTTCGAGGAGCATGAGGATGACTTCCAGCTACTCCCATGGCCACAAACTCCCCAGACCTCAACCCTAATTGAACATTTGCGGGATCGCCATGTCCGCAAGCTGGGCCCTCCACCATGCACGGTGATGGATCTATGGGATGCACTGATCGCCGAATGGTCCCAGATACCTGCAACCACCTTCCGAGTGCTTATGGACTCTCTGCCAGGTCGTCTAGCTGCTGTGCTTGCCACCAAAGATGGACATTCCGGATATAGCAGGTGGTCATATTAATGTGTCCCGACCCTGTAACAATTAGTTTAACTATTTAAACGTTTGCTTATCCAAGGGTCCTGATAATCGTCATCTTTGAAATGTAGATGACATAATACACTCCTATTGTTAGGCTTCCACAACTGCTTAGTGTTTTTATTTGCTCTCTTTATGGCTACGCTCCATTCCATGTTCAACTGTTTCTCCTGTAGCTGGTTGGTTGGTTGGTTGGTTGATTGAAATTTTAGGGCGCCGGCTGCTATGGACATTTTGCACCCGACAAAAAGTTAAAAACCCACAGTTTATGGGACAAAAGTTTAAAAAATCAGATGAAAAAAAAATTCATAAAAACGTGAATTACAAAGATGAAAAAAACACTAAAAAATATGACTATAAGGATTTTAAAATCCCTAATAAAATTAAAAACAGACATTTTTTGTTTCTCCTGTACAAATCTATGACCATCTTTTTTATTTGTGCAGCCAGGTACACAACAGTAGCCTGGTATATTTGTAATAATTTATGAAACTTATTGCAAAAGAGAGCAGCGAGCGTGCAGCCTTGAGCGCTTGGGCCTAAGTAGGATAACGTATAGTTCATATTCGCCATCTAGTGCGTAAAATTAGAAACATTCCGTAATGTGCCCCATTCTGCGGCCGTAGAAAATGCGGGTCCTGAAGTTCGTTGAGGAACTGCCACGTTTACTCCACTAGCTGCAGTCGTGTCCCGAAACGGAATTTATTAAAATCTTCGGTATCAAAATGCTTATTAATAGTTATGTCATAATTTTTAAAGTCATTCTCATTGGCATAAGTTTCGATTCTCGAGCAGTTCCGTCTTGGCAGCTTTACTGGTCCTCCACGATTCACCTCAGTCTGTGTTCCCAATCTCTCTTTCTTTTTTTTCCTCTGGCTTCTCTTTAAATGTTCTTTTGCGCTCTTTCTCCTTTTTTGACGAATTGTTTTTCTTTTTTCCTCGCCGCTTTCCTGCTTATTCCATTCTGCTCGAGGGGGATCCGTCGACGAGCGATGAGATGTTTTTTATCAGCTTGGCTTTATGCCATCTCGCTCCCGACGCCACTCGCTTGTCTTCGTGGAGGGGACACTCCGCGATTGACATCGTTCGCTCTTTTTTGGTGAGATTGCACTTCGCCGTTGACGTCACCTAATTGAGGTGACATGGATGATATCTTAACTGTTTTTGATACGAATCAATGCGATATCATCTTTTTTCTCAGCGAATTAAATAATAAATCTCCCACAATCACATTCACACATGAAGTTGAGAGCGATAGGTGCCATATTTTTCTAATTTAAACATTATTAGGGTTAGTAATAGGTTAGATTTTGACATTTATCGAAAACCCACCAATAATCATCGCTTTATTATGAACGATTCCGTTCACTGTCCTAGCCATAAACATACTGCCTTCCAGGCTATGATCCACCGCCTTCTTAATGTTCCTCTATCCGACCAAAGGTACCAAACTGAATTGAGTACTATTAAATCTAAGGCAAGTTTGGATGGCTTTTCCGATTATATTTTCGAATGGCATCTTTTAATAGTGGCTAATATTTTACAAATCCGTGAGGAGCTATGTCATAGAATTCACATTACGTAATGAATTCCGACGACGACAACCATCATCGGCGCACACGTGTCTTCTATGCTAAGAGAGCAGGCGAGGGTCGACGACAGGAGATACGTCAGGTAATGCGACAATCGAGAGCCAATCACGAGCAGGAGCGCCAAATTCGAGAGGAATCGTGTAGCGGCAGGAGAGAGAGGAGACGAGATAGGGAAGCCAACCGAGAGGGATCGGGGGAACACTCGACGACGGAGAGAAGGCGCCCAGGCCGAGGGAGAATGCTGCCGGCGATAGGAGTAAGGAGTAAGGCAGCAGGAAGGTCCGCCGTGATAGGTTCACCGTCCCCGGCTTCGCAGCTAAACGTCAAGGAATTCGTTACGTCGGAGGCCAGCACCCGCGTTACGACGAAGCCAGCGCGTTCGAGGAGCGAACGGTGGAGCGAGCGGAGCACGGAGTGTGGAAGCGGTACGAGGCAACCTGGACTGTGCAGTGAGGTAGCAGGACCCTGGATATCGTACCTGGTAAGCGCCCAGTTTTATGTTGCAAGGCATTTCGGCGAAGCAAGGGAGTGCTTTTTAGAATTACGTTATCCGGAGCTACATAGCAGCTCAAACGTTCATGGCACGTGGCCCTTTGGCCTTAAAGCGTACCTGGTTCACTATGTGGGATTTACCTATGTAATTCGCCATCATCCGTAATTGCTCGTTCATCTAGCTGAGACCTGGGTGTTCCAGTTTTATTGTGCTGGGTGTGACTTCGTTCGTCGCTGTTGTAAAAAAAAAAGGGAAAGAGCGAGCAAAGCAAAGAACGTGGCGGTAACTGTGCGCCGCAGTCCTCCCATAAGCAGTATGGGGGAGGTGCGATTGGAGACGGTTTTGCGTCACTCATTTAAACCAGCGAATTGTAAAAATCTGCGTTATATGTAGCATACATGTATTCTAATTTCCTAGCTGGGTTGAAATAACATTTCTCAAATTGTAGTTTGTTGCTAATACATTCATTCTGAATACGTAGGTATACTTATAAGACATTCTTTAATTTATCATAGTTAGAGAACTGAACTATTTAAAGGACGTTTATTTTTGGTTATGTTGTTGCATATGCATAAAGCTAACTGATTTAGTGGTATCAAGGCTTTGGTGAATCGTTATATGTATGACTGGACTTTGTTGAGGCACAGTGTAGCCCTATAAGACTTTCTTCAGTTTTTATGATATAGGGGTATAGAATTGTGAATGGCTTTCATGTTTCGTTATACCGATGTAAATGGATAAAGCTGTTAGATTTAAATGGTATCAAAGCTTTAGTGATTTCTCATTGTGTCTTATTTCTAAAACTTGAAGTGTGCATATTATGAATTATATTTACTTATGTGTTATGGGGGATGAAATATAATTTGTGTTATGTTGAGTATACCTTAACCATAAG
>JAHWFO010015555.1:21066-35794 GCA_023313115.1 Rhysida immarginata | reverse complement strand
TACCGTATAAGTTGACAAACGAACTCAAGCGAATGTCTTTCAAAAAGAAAGTAAATTGATTTATAAATTTAATAAACTTCCGAGCTCAGCTCGCCTCCGGCAATCTATTGCGTCCTAGTTTATTCAGTTGGGAGTTATAATTTAATATTTTGAGATTGTTCTGTTTACCTACAAGTGTAACTATCCCGGGCAACGCCGGGTACCTCTTCTTGTTCTATATAAACAACTGCTTAAAGATGGTTATTAACCAACTATTCAAAATATTTCTATAATTAGTAGGTAAGCATTTTGTGTATCTTTCGTCGTTTTCTAAGCTATTTTTTTGCACTTTGAAACTAATATTTTTAATTAAAAAATATAATAAATATCAATTTTGAAGTTTTTGATTTTTATTTGATTTTCAAAATTTTTCTATTATAAAAAATTCTAATAAAAAGCAATTTATTAGAGCGTCATATACTAATTTATGTTTGTGCAAAATTTTAACACTGTCTTTAGTAACAAAAAAGTTATTGATTTTTGGTCCTTAATTTTCCACAGTGCGTCCTGTCAATGTTCTTCTTCGAGGCATTTAAATTAACTTTTAAATGATAAAAAATTTCATTTGAACTACATTTGAAATTACATTTGGAGTGAATGTCATTTAAATAGAGAACAAAAAAATTAACTTACCAAACTGAAAGCAGCAAATTTTTCACAAAGCAATTTGAAATGAATACAACGATTCTCTCCGAATTTCAAAAACGACGCGCAAGCAATATTTTTCAAATGAACATTAACGATGATTTGAGTTAATTTGATATTTGATATTTAAAATGAAACAATAAAAAAGGCAATGCTACATGCGTTGACAAATATGGCGCACAATCTGTTCCTTAATGTTACTTTTTTGAAACGCTTTTACCTGTGTTAACGTGAACAAATACGCAAACAAAATATACTGTGCACATCTACAGCACAGGATCTTTCCAACCATGCGGGTTAACACAGGTAAAAGTGTACTGCAAAAAATGCGTTCCCGTATTTATATATAGATTTTGCTGTACTTCGTGTGAAACTTTATTATCTCTGTTGGCCATAAATTGTCGCTATGGATAACTTGTCATTTTCTACTTTAAATTATTTTACATTATTAATCAGATAACTTCAGGATAATTCTCTAATATTCTATTTGCTTTTAGAGAATTATCCTTTTTGCTTTGATAAAGTATAGTCTCTATCCGAAACGTCAGCTATTATTTATTAATTAATAACTATTATTTATTGTATTCCAGGGTTCTTGTGTCTCGTCCTTCTCTAAATGTACCGGGTGTTCAATTTATCTGAAGACATTGAAATATTTCGAGAACCACACATCGGATCAAAAAAAGTGTTGAATGAAAAATGTTCGTCTCGAAGGGGGACATCTAATGATACCAAACTCGACCCCCCATCCCCACCCCCTGGAGGTGGGGGAGGGAGAAGTTAAAAAATTTAAATGGGAACCTCCATTTTTTATTGCAGATTCGGATTCTCCAGAAAAAATTACCCCAATTTGACCTACGATTCGAGTCATTTCGGTCACAAATGGCGCTGTAATCGACAAAAATCAAAATGGGTAAAAAATCGTTGAAAAATGGCGATATCTCAAGATTTGCATTTTTGACCTCGCCCATTAGATGTCCCCCTTCGAGACGAACATTTTTCATTCCACAGTTTTTTTGATCCGATGTGTGGTTCTCGAGATATTTCAATGTCTTCAGATAAATTGAACAACCGGTATATATCTAAGCAGAATACAGAAATTAGGTCTTCAATAATAAAATATAATAAAAGGAATAATAAATGACCCGACGAGCGTTTAGGCTTTACTTCATTATTAAGAATATTGAATAAAAATTTTAGAAAGATTTTTATAACGTTTTTTTTTTTAATTTTATTAGGCGGTAAACTACATAATAATAAGATAGCATGATAAATTCTTATTGTTAAGAAATTATAATTTTAACTGGTTTTTCTTATCAATAAAAAACAAAATTGCGAATGCATTTGGGCACCAGAGTTCTAGAGAAATATTTAGAAGTAATTTCGTACCAGACATTACAAACCAAAGAATTAATATCCGAGTTAGTGCGGAATGGATTTTCGACTGGGCCCGAGACAAAAATTTGCTCGAGCCCTATTTTATTGTGTGGTTAGAAATAAATATAGACAAAATCCTTAGATAAATTCATCGCCGGACCCTCCTGTCTCCTTTTCTTCCACGGGCCCAAGACAATTGTTTTTTGTTTTTTTTTGTCTACATTATATTCCGTCAATGGTCTAAATGCATTTCTTGAATAACAATTGAATATATTGAATAACAATTATTAAATATTATTTTTTAGCAATACAAACAATCTTTCTACACACCACAGAGAATGGAAGAAGTATTATATCCACCTGGAAAATGTTTGGAACTTACTTTAGGTAATATGAACACTTCCTTTATAATATCTAATATTTCATACGAACAAAATATTTATTCTTTTTTATTGAGAAGGAAAAAGTTTATTAAAATGCGGATTTGCCTGAGATTTGTTTATAATTATGACTTAAACTGAAGTTCCAAAAATCAAGCGAGTATCGTATGCAAATTTTCAGGTGTCGCTTGCATCCTCATTTCAGGCATTACCTCCCATCAAGGACAGCGAGGTGGCTGACCACGGCTGTTAATGCTCGTGATCACCGACACCTGGGTCGAGTTTTTGGACTTGAGATTGCGGTTTAATAAGCATCGCTCTACGTCAAAACTGCGTAAGATCAGAGCAATTACCATTGGAAGGCTTTGATATTACGTAATTTAGAAGTATGAGCGATGCTTACTAAACCGCGATCTCATGTCCAAAAACTCACCCCTGAGCAGAATTTTCCTTCGTAATAGGCACTCTTCACTACGTCAAGTAATAATCACATTCAAAAAGAGGCGTAGTAGAAACGTTGTCTATGAGGTCAGTGCAGCGAAATTTGGCACTGATGGGATATGGCAGAAGAAGACCGACAACAGCCTTAACTCACAGCACGTAATCGAAGGCTGCGCCTCGCCTGGGCTCGTAAACTGGATCTTGAACTGGGCTCGTAAACTGGATCTTGAACTGGGCTCGTGAACTCGGCTCATTGGATGACTGGAAACACATAGCCACAGAATAAGTAATACACAGAAACGACATTCAATATTAATGAAGTGGAAAGTGGATGACTCATGCTTTTGACGTCGTCGGTTGTAGCGGACGCGGCGGCTGCCATGGGTTTCGCTAACTGATGGCCGTATGTTAACATTGCCTCTCACGTATATTTTGCTGCTTAATAAAGCATTCTGTATTAATATATATTAAATAGTAGAAAAAATTATATACATAAAACACATCGATTACAATGAAAAGTATTTAAAATTACCATTATTTTAAAATACAGAAAATCACAAACTATAGCCTAATGTGATATACTTTGGATAATGCGTATTATGTCCAAAAATGTGTAAAGCTTAAAGAGACAGATAGATGACATTATTTTATTGATAGAAAACGCTAGTGCGTATAGTGTAAACTGTCTTGACTAGTTTTAATAGGAGTCATATTTTTTGCTTGAAAATTTTCTCGTCCTTTATAAATTTCACTGCGGTTCTAAAACTGTCAATCGTAGAGGCATATTTCTATTTTTGTTAAGATGCCTATGGAATCTACTGTCCGGGGGAATATTAATTTCAAATTAATGCAAATAAAATAAAAAAATACTGCGCCCCTTGATGTGAAAAAAATTGAATAAAAAAACGACCTTTATTCGCATATCCGTTGATATCTAAAAGAACAAAAAACAAACACCAATTAAGGTACCTTTTTTAAAACTCATATAAAATTGTAATATTACAGCTCTCATTGAAAAAAACATGTTGTCTCTGTCTGTTTCACTTTTTAAGTTCTACTACGTTAATTTAAGCTATACCCTTGTATGTTTTCACTTCTTTTCAGGAAACATGGAAACAACAAAAATCAGTTATGATTATTTTTATTGGTTAGGTTGCATTTTAAAAGTTACTTTGATTACCATAAAAGTTACATAATTATGTTTTCAAAATGTTGGCTACCGTCTTGTTGCCATGGAGTCGCACTATATCTGTACTGAATTTTTTTATTGTAAATTGCTTCTTTGCAAGCACTTTAACGCCCATATTCACCAACAGCAGCTTAACCTGCTCTTTTGCAAGCAGGATTAAAAAGTTCAACTTAGTTTTAACCTGATTGGTATACACCAACATTTCATTGGCCAATGATAAATCTCTTACGCCCGTATTCAGTACGTTTTAAACTCGGATTCAAACGTGTCATATTCACCACTCGGTTAAGTCAACTTAAACGTCGCTGAGTTTAATTTGCCCTCTACGGCCGCTTAAGTCGATCTTAGACTGAAGCGCATGCGCAGTGTATCTTCAGCAACTCCAGCCAAAGAAAAAGAACATGGAGGACGATATGCAGTCTTCGTACTTTGAAGACGTTTTGTTTCTAAACAAATTAATTCGTCGCAAACAAATTCATTAATCACAAACAAATTCATTCGTCGATGATATTTGCGAAATTTTCCACACATGAGACCAAAACGTCCTTCTCAAACTGAGAAAAATTGCCACCACATTATTTAAATATAAATTTGCTTTTCTGTACACGTTGAAAGTAAATTTATTTTTACCAAATTGTTGTTGCGACATTCTTACCACATTGTTGTTTCTTACCACATGGCCATGTTTGGAATGAAATGTGACCGTGACGTCAGGTCATATACGTGTCATAGGTCACGTGAAACTTTGAACCAATGACAGAAGGCGACACAACGACGTTTGGCTTACGCTACAGCTACCCAAGCTGCCGCCTTGAAATGTTGAAGAATACCAATCAGGTTCAAACGAAGTTAAAATTTCAAGCCTCACTTGCAAAAGAGCGAGCTAGCAGCTGTTGGTGACCTATGACCCGTATATGACCTGACGTCACGGTCATATTTCATTCCAAGCAAGGCCATGGCGACTAAAGAACAGCACGTTTGCTGGTCTCCTTCACGTAAGTTTCGTGCGATAATCAATAGTGCTTTCGAAAATCAACCTCGTCAAGTTGTACAAGGCAGATATTCTTTTTTTCTTATTAGATTCATCGTTTGAGACGAATGAATTTGTTTAGAAACAAAACTTCTTCCAAAATAAGATGAGACTGCATGTTGTTTTTCTCTAGCCGGAGTGGCTGGAGATAAACTGCGCATGCGCCTCGGTCTAAGATCGACTTAAGCGGCCGTAGGAAGCAACTTAAACTCAGCGGCATTTACCTGCGTGGTGAATACGAGTTATGCTTAAACTCGTTTTAAAACGTGGTGACTACGGGCGTAAATGATGAAACATTTAAATAAATTTATTCTATTCTTAAATGATATTACTGTATCCAATTTTACATTAACAATATAAACGTATTTGTGAATTTTTTCTTATTTTTACTGAACTTTTTTTTTTGTAAATTGCTTCTCTGCAAGTACTTTAAATGATGAAACCTTTAAATAATTTTAATCTGTTTTTAAATGATATTACAGGTTTCTGCAAGTAATTTAAGTGAAAATACCTTTAAATAATGTTATCCACTTTTAAACAACATTATTTCGTTTTACATTAACAATATAAACATATTTATGAATATTTTCCAACATGTAGTCTGCTTCTTCTGTAGTGAACTGTTTTACTTACTTACTTACTTTTCAAACCCGCTTATCCGTTAGGGTCGCGGGGGCAGCAGCCCTATGGAGGATCTCCAGCGATCGCGATCTTCCGCCATCAGGCGCATGTCCTCCCTGGTAATATCCAAGCGACTCGAACCCAGATTCTCCAGGTAGTCTAGCCACCTGGTTCTAGGCCGACCCCTTGGTCTCTTACCCACCGGCTTGGAAAATAACAACTGCCTAGGAAGACTAGTTTGCGGCATCCGTATCACGTGGCCATACCAGCGCAACTGAGATCTCTCAATGCGGAGAAGTAGCGGCTCAACACCTAAAGATTCCCTTATTGTGCTGCTGTACACTCTATCTAGTAGGGTAACACCTGCCACACCTCTCAGAAATCTCATTTCGGCCGCTTGTACCCGCGATCGCACTCTTTCGGTCATTACCCAAGCCTCATGACCATAGGTGAGAATGGGGACAAAGATGGATTTGAAGACGGAGAGCTTAGCTTTGTTACTCAGCTCGCGTTTCGTTACCACGGATCGCCACAGTTCACGTCTGACACAGCTTGCTGCACCGATCCGAGCATCCAATTCTTTCTCCTGCCGTCCATCACTCGTGAATGCAATCCCGAGATACTTGAATTTCTCCACCTGTCTCAATGAGGCTCCACTAACATGGAGAGCGCACTGAGCAGGCTGTCTTGAAAGGACCAGAACCTCGGTTTTAGCCACACTGATCTTCATCCCAGCTTCTTCACATTTGGCTGCAAACAGGTCTAGTGCATGCTGAAGGTTCGTGTGAGAAGACCCAAGCAGGACAAGGTCGTCCGCAAAGAGCAACCTCTCCACCAGGCAGTCGCCCACACAAACACGCTCATCGCCTCTGCTGCCCCTGTCTATCCAGTCCATAAAGATAATGAACAAGATGGGCGACAGTACGCACCCTTGGCGGAGTCCAACACCCACGGTGAACGGTCTTGACTTAATGCCATTTATCCGGACACACATCTCAGAGCTTTCGTACAGAGACATGATAGCAACCAGTAATTGCCCATCCACTCCATACTCTTGCAACACTTGCCAGAGCTTCTCCCGAGGAACCCTGTCATATGCTTTTTCGAGGTCCACAAAGCAAGCGTAGACCTCTTTTGCATACTCCCAGGATTTCTCAAAGATTTGCCTTAGAACAAAGATGTGATCCGTCGTGCTTCGGCCAGGTCGGAAACCACACTGCTCCCCCGACAGTTTGGAGTCGACTATTTCCCGACTTCTCTTCTCCACACTATTGCTCCTTGGCTTGAGGGCATAGGATAATGAACTGTTTTCAGCAATCACTGAAAATGATTTTAAATAAATTTTATCTATTTTTAAATAATATTATTCACCTACATCAACATTATAAACATCTTTGTGAATAATTACCTATCTGTATTCAGTCTCTTTTATCGTAAATATTCACATATTCTCCAAAAATGCGAAGACGAATATTACCTGCTATTCACTTCAATGCTTTTGTGTGCGGTATACCCTTGGCAACTGCTGCAAGCAGGTCGATCGCTATCACGTGACCGCTTTCCATTTCCCCATAGGACGTCACGGATTTTTTTCTTCTGTGTATTCTTTTTTCTGTTACATAGCTAGATCCGATGACTCACAATTCAAGTTGATGCAAACTGATCGTAAGGCGCAGACCTCATGAGGCCATGGACTCAAGGCACTGTGCAAGATGGTAGGTAGCTCCATCATTGTGTGGGGCGTGTTTACATGGCAAGATTTGGGTCCTCCGAAGAAATTAGACCTACTATTGACTGGGAATCGTAATGTACAGCTCCTTGGTTACCATTTGTAGCCCTTCATGGCCTTCATCATAATCATAAAAAGGGAAGTAGTGAAACTCCGCAGTTTTGTGTTCCCCGCAGGATGGCGCCACTGCTGTTTTGGCTCCGTCCTTATTTTCCTGTTAACTCTTATTTACAAAATGTTAAAAACTAAAATGAATCACAGCACATCAAAGATAAAATTTCAATTGTGTATTTGTTAAACTTTCTTGCCGTTTATTATTAATAAATTTAAAACAGAATTATACTCTTAAAAAATAAATAACAGTTCAAGCATAATCAGAGAAAGAGGCCAAATATTAAAAGAGCAATTTTGTAAATTTTTTATTTGTTTTACTTTTCACTGCATTACAAACATCTCTTCTTGATTCTCGAGCCAGAAAATTAAACCGAAACTGGATATAATACAAACTACAGGGTGAACAAAATACAGTCGCTTAAGACTTAAATTCCCGTGGCCACTCCTTACAAGACGTTAGTCTTTATATTCTTCATGACGACTTCCATAACAAAAAAGAAAGAAAGCATTCGAGTCCTTTTCTCATTTGGAATTCCAATTCCCTATAATGGAATTGACCTTCGCAAAGGCACCATTCTTTCTTTCCCACGCCCCTCTCCCTCCAACTATTCCCTAATTTATCACGGGCCTTTCTACAATTTTTAGCACATTTTCTACGAAAATGTGCTTATGTGATCGGTTTGTCCAGTTGCCCGTCCGTCCGTCTGTAGACACAATTCCAACAATGCATTGAACTGCAATAGACTCTATTGCTTAGAGACAGTGCGTATAGTGAATAAAATACCCGACAACAGAAAATTGAAAGATCCAAACTTGACATTTGGAAAAACGGAACAATACTTTAAGACCAAACAGAAAAGCAATCCGAAGGCAGACGTAACAAAACCACAAAGACTCTGAAAAGCCCTGGGGAAAACGCGTGCTTAGCACTTCCGTGCGGCTCGGGCGTGCTCTAAACTTTCTTGAGATGGGAGCGTGCAGGATGCATGTGATTGACGATTATAGAAACGTGCCTGAACCAAAAGAATTTTTTTATTCGTTGGGAGCTTATTAGGACCGATAGGTACTTACGTTTTCACAATGTGCGTCCGTCCGTCTGTCTGTCTGTTGGTGCTCTAGCTTTCGAACGCTTCCTAATTTTCGACTTGCGTTTTCGCCATTCGACAACTTAAAGAAATCGTTGGTGGAAAAAATCGGTGAACTACTTCTGGTTCAAAAGGTCAAAAATAATATAGGGGACCACGTTTTTCACTATACAATTCCATGTAGAAATGGCCTGTGCATCGCCAAATGCTGTTCACCCTTTGGCATTCCATAGCTAAAGCAGAGAAAAAGCTTATGAATTAAGTGAAGACACGTGATCGTCTTCCTTGAAGGTCAATATCAGTCTGAATGGGTTCAAGTGTATGTGGTTTACTGGTACCATTATGGTCCACTGGAAACTTTCAATGCTAACATATGGTATGTATTATATCAAACAGCTTGAAATAACATGTCATGATTGAATATTAAAGGTAAAATTAATGATAGTCGACATAGGTTCAATGGTATGTGGTTTCATGGAACCAGCATGGTTCAGGGGAAACTTTCAAAGCTCAGATTTGGCATGTAATATATCAAACAACTTGGAATAATGTGTAATGAATGAATATATCCTAATATTAAAGGTAAAATTAATGATAGTCGAAATTGGTTCAATGGTATGTGGTTTAATGGAACCATTATCATCCAATCGATACTTTCAATACTAAAATATGGCATGTAATATATCAAAGGAATTTTAAGCTTATCTAACAAACTATTAATAGGGCCTATATTATTATCAGCCTTCATTGGGGCAGTAAGAGACTATAATCAAGCAAGATTACGAAAATTAATAGCATATTCCTCTATTGGGCACATAGGATGAATAATAGCAGCAATAATAACTGATGAGCAAATTTTCGCCCTCTATCTATTAACTTATATTTTAATCTCATTCACAATCATAATATATTTAAATATTAATAAAACCATATTTACCCCTCAACTACTCACTTCAGCAAAAAATAAAACAACAGATTTCTTACTATTGCTAAATTGTCCAACGACTTGGAATGATGTGCCATGAATATATATAACGTAAAATTAACGATAGTCGAAATTGGTTTTAAGGCAGCTGGTTAAGTGGCCCATTATTGTTCAACGGAACTTTCTATGCTAAATATGTCATGTAATATATCAAACGACTTAGAATGATGTGTCATGAATGAATATAATATAAAATTAATGATAGTCCAAATTGGTTTCAAGGAACCTGGTTTAGAGGAACCATTATGATTCATTGGAACTTTCAATGCTAAAATATGGCATGTAATATATCAAACAACTTGGAATGACGTGCCAAGAATGAATATAGCGTAAAATTAATGATAATCGAAATTGGTTCCATAATTCATGTTTTAATGATACCATTATGAAACCATTGGAAATTTTCAATGCTAAGATATGGCATGTAAGTACTTACGCTTTATATTATCAATAGTTAGTTTTTGTTAGGCAAATTTTAATAATAGCTTGTAGCTAATCATTCTTTCAATAATACATGCTTACGTAGAAAAGCGTTGGCAATAGTTTATGAAAAAAACAATTGACCTTTACACAGAACGCTTCAACAATTAACGCTTATTTCATTAAATAGGAATGCTTACAAATTAAAGGATTCGTTTATGTTTTAATCTATAGAGAATTGCTACTTACTCCATTTAACTTTTCAGGTATTTTTATTCCGTTTGAATTATACATTTCCCTTAGAACTATGCCTTGCTTAGCAACCAGAGGCATTCTTAGCAAGTTCATCTAATTCTTAACAACGAAAGGCTTCTTTAGAAATCAAATGCTTTCCTTTTCCTCTCGAATGCTTTAAAATCCTAACGGTATTGGGCATTTCGGTTGCCTGACTTGTTATTAATGACAATAATTTGAAAACTAACTAGCATTTTCACACTATGTTTTCACCAATCCAGTGATTAATGCCGTAATAGGTACAGTAGCATGTGCTTTAATGGTACCATTATGATAGCCCCTTAAAAATTTTCAATGACAAGCTAGGCATATTGGTTCAAAAGCACGTGTCCTAAAGTTACCATATGGTACCTTTGGAGGTTTCCTTACGAAGATATGGCATGTGATACATCAAACAAATCGTAACGACCTGCCATGAATGAATATAACAAGTAATCAACGATAGTGGGAATTGGTTTAGTAGCACGTGCCCTAATGTTACCATATGGTATCATTGGCAGTTTAAGTGCAAAGATATGGCATTTAGTGTATCATACACCTCGTAACAACGTGTCATGACTGAATATAACGAGTAATTAATGATAGTGGGAATTGGTTTAATATGGCCTAATGATACCATATGTAATACACTGGAATTTCATATACGTTGGAAATTTCATTGCTAAGATATTGCATGTAATACACTGTCATATCAATGAATTATGACCAGCACCCCTTCAAGCCACACGCATTGTTCGCCCCAACAACGATTACGCATTGCGAAATTTGCATAACAGGCTGAGAAAGCTTTAAAGGTGGTGCGACAATCTGCAGGTGCACGAGCCTCAAGATGGGTAAACGGATTTAACGGATATCCAAAAAGGGATGATAATATGCTATCGCAGCAAGGGTGTCACCATCTCCGAAACGGCGCGATTTGTGAACTGTCCACGGTCCGCTGTAGTGAGGGTGTACAAAGAGTGGACAACAGGGACAGACATCGCGTCCCAACGCCATCATTGTAAAGGGTCACGAGCCATCAACTGACGGGGTAAGCGGCGCCTACGACGATTCGTAAAAGGTGACAGGAGAGCCAAAGTCCATCAACTGATAACAGTGGTGCTAACAGACGTGTATCCGACATTAACGTTGAACGCACCCTGCTACGGATCGTTGCTGCATCCATGTTAACCAGGGGTCATCGTCAACGAAGCCTAGACTTTGCACGTGAGCACCGCCATTGGACCACAGACGAGTGGGCTAAGATCGCCTTCTCCGACGAGTCAAGGTTTTTGCTCCATAAGATTGACGGGGGATGGCGAGTGCGTCCTGAACGCCATGAAAAGAGATTGCAGGAGGCTATTGTGGGACGGAAACAAGCTGGTGGGAGTAGTTTTTATGTCTGGGGGATCTTCTGTTGGAGCAGTTAGGTCCACTGATTCGTCTAGAGGGCAATTTGAATGCCTCTGATTTTCCGTCAATCGTAGCGGACCAGGTGCAACCATTGTGATGGTGTTTTTCTGCAGGACAAGACACCCTGTCACAAGGCATGTCTCCTTCCTGAATGGTTCGAGGAACACTCTACTGACTTTCGAGTGCTCCCTTGGCCCGCTAATTTGCCGGACATCAATCTAATCGCTGGATCACCGGACATCTGTGGGAGCACCTTGATCGCCATGTACTGGCATCTTCAGCGCTTCAAGCTGAATGGACTGGCATACCATCGGACACATACCGCGCACTTCTTGTGTCTATGCCACGACGCCTAGCAGCAGTTATAGTGGCGAAGGGTGGCTACTCCCATTACTAAGCAGGTGGTCATATTTCTGTGATATGTCAATGTATATCAAACAAATTGTAACAACGTGTCGTGAGTGAAGATAACGAGTAATTAATGATAGTGGGAATTGGTTTAGTAGCACGTGCCGTAATGGTACCATATGATACCGTTGGAACCATCAGTGCTAAGATATAGCATGTAATATATGAAACAACTCTTACCGACGTGCCATGAATGAATGTAATGAGTAATTAACGATAGAGGGAATTAGCTTAGTAGTACGTGTTCTATTGATACCATATATTGCCTTAACAAAAATTAAGCAAACGCTGTGGAATGGAACAACCAAAAAGGGAGGGAACCTTTAATCCACAAGGAGATTTGAAATACCGAATTGTACCGGTATACTATCGGCTACTTGATGGCTTTCAGTTTTCTTTAGCGGACTTTTGTCTCTCATCGCTGAAGACGGCTACTTGATAGCCGAAATACGTCAGTTTTTTCAGAGTCTTATCACTCTGTGTTCATTTCTTCTGAATAAATTATTTATATATTTAAAGAAACGTTTGTGTACCATAATCATGATTATGAGAGAACTATGATTATGCATCTATTTGATTTTCTCTTTTCATTTTATTTTTTAAATATACTTAATGTCATTAATAATTTATTTAACTATATAACAAAGAAAAAATAAATACTATTTGTTCTACAATATCTTTAAAAGCAAATTTAATAAACAACCCAAACTGCAAAACAATTCCTGTGATTGGAGCCAAAATTGCAGCAGCGCCACGGTTTCATAAAACTGCCACGGAGATAATTTGGAGTGGCTGCACACATTAATGTTCGATTGCAAGTTTTTCTACTAATATCTCATCAAAAATTGTAAAATAAATTTATTCTTGTACTCTTAACTCTAATAAAGAAACCTATACTACAATTGGTTTCATATAAGCATTAAATCTTCTGTAATAAAAAATTATTTTCATCTTTGCCAATGTATAAGATTAAGCAAGTTTCCATACTTCCCCTTCTATGATTATGCCTTCATATACCCTAACAACGATGGGATGTCCCAGGAGGACAATATGCCATGTCACCGGGCGAAGATTATTCACGGTTGGTTTGCAGAGCATTCTGAACACTTTCATTGAGTAAATTGGCCACTTAGATGGCCAAATATAAACCTTGTTAAACCTATTTGAGATATTATCTAACGATCCAATCGTGCAAAAGAGCTTGCGCCTGCAACACTTCAGCAATGTTGGGCGGCTATCGAGAATGCTTCGCTAAACATTTCAGAGGATTTCCTCCGACTGGTAAAGTCAATGCCACGTCGATTGCTGCACCTCGCCTGGCAAAAGGAGGTCTTAGACGATATTTAATAAGTATCCCATGACTTTTGGCACTTTAGCATATAAAGGCAACTTCTCTCTCACATTTCTTACAATTCATCATATTGAAGCTTGATGAACTTATTTTATGATCCTCTATTCTATAATATCTTATACAGAATTAATGAACCCTGACCATATCTTACACTGTAAAGAAATATTTCGCAAAATATTAATTTTATGCTTTATATGATGACCATTAGAGAGGGAGGTCGTGGCCTGGTGGGCTTTCACTGAACACAACTTCTGTGAAGTTAAGCTATATCAGACACGGCTAGTCACTGGATTGGCGACCATCACTGATAGACAATCTTCATCCCCACGGCTGCTGGGACCACCATACAGCAGTCGTGAATCCAGGTCCATCCAGGAACCCAACTCGTCGGCCTCTGGCCATACAGGCCCTGGATGGACATATTGGATCCCAATTCGTAAATAAAAATAAAAATAAACAAGAATGATTTTACCGCCAAAGCGGATAAAGGGAGCACATTTTCTATTTATAGCATCGCACATGGATATATAGAATTAACCAACATTTTAAAACACTTGAGAGTAAATAAATAAATATGAAAACTAAATTGTAAATTACTATTTAAATAGGCTAACGTATTGAGAGAATTTAAAAGAATAAACTTGAAGAATGAAAGGTAAATGGAGAGTGAAGTTATTCCTCATACACTTAAAAAAATAAAAGTTCTTTAATTTGTAAGAATTCTCACATAATGTTAAACGAAGTGAGCCTCAATTGCTGAAGCGTTATGTGTAGCATCTATTAGATTTTCATATTAAATTACTAAAGTCTTATTGAAGCAAGCGATTAACTACTAATAAATTAATTAGTAATGAGTTTTAAATACCATTAAGCCTAAGAGTACTATACTCTTGATTCAAATAAGCTATGGATAACAAAAGATCTAATAACGCGTAAGGAGTTGGTTGATATATTACACGCCATATCTTAGCATTAAAAGTTCTATAAATTCTGTATTGTACCATTAGGGCACGTGCTGCAAAACCAATTGCCACTATCATTATTTACTCTTGATAGTCACTCATGGCACGTTGTTACGAGTCGTTTGATATATTACATGCCATATCTTAGCATTGAAAGTTCCAAGGTTACCATATGGTACCATAGGGCACCATTAGGGCACGTGCTACTAAACCAATAACTATTATCATTATTTACACGTGATATTCACTCATGGCACGTTATTACG
>JAHWFO010015555.1:0-20826 GCA_023313115.1 Rhysida immarginata | reverse complement strand
TGATATATTACATGCCATGTGTTAGAATTGAAACTTCCAATGGTACCTTAGCATGCCATGGGGCACCATTAGGGCACGTGCTACTAAAGTGTTAACCATTATCATTATTTTCTCGTGATAGTCACTCATGGCACGTTGTTGCGAGTCGTTTGATATTATACATGCCATATCTTAGTATTGAAAGTTCCAAGGTTACCATATGGTATCATAGGGCGCCATTAGGGCACGTGCTACTAAACCAATAACCATTATCATTATTTTCTCGTGATATTCAGTCATGGCACCTTGTTACGAGTCTTTTGATATATTACATGCCATATCTTAGCATTGAAATTTCCAATGGTTTCATAGGGCACCATTAGGGCACGTGCTACTAAACTGTTAACCATTATCATTATTTTCTTGTGATAGTCACTCATGGCACGTTGTTACGAGTCGTTTGATATATTACATGCCATATCTTAGCATTGAAATTACCAATGGTACCATATGGTTTCAAAGGGCACCATTAGGGCACGTGCTAGTAAACCAATAACTATTATCATTATTTTCTCGTGATAGTCACTCATGGCACGTTGTTACGATTCGTTTGATATATTACATGCCATATCTTAGCATTGAAAGTTCCAAGGTTACCATATGGTATCATAGGGCACCATTAGGGCACGTGCTACTAAACCAATAACTATGATCATTATTTTCTCGTGATATTCACTCATGGCACGTTATTACGAGTGGTTTGATATATTACATGCAATATCCTAGCATTGAAAGTTCCAATGGTACCACTTATACCGTACTATTCCAATGGTAACACGTACTACTAAACAATTCAGACATCACTATATACCGTTATATTCATTCATGAGACATCCTTGCACGTACACGTGCCATTAGACCGATACTTGCTATCACTAGTTACTCTTTTATATTCGTTCATGATATGTTGTGACAATTTGTTTGATATATTACTTGCCATATCTTGTTATAGGAAATGTTTAAGAGGGTATCATAATGGTACTATTTAAGCACGTGCTATTAGAGCACGTACTTATTCCTGCTATCTCACGTTCGTACTTCTGCGTACTCTGTCCCATTTTAATGGATTGGTGAAAACAGACTGTGAAAAAGTTAATTCGTTTTCAAGTTATCGTAATAAATGCTAAGCTCCCTAGGAATAAAAAAATTCTCTTGATTTAGGGACCGAACTGCCATTTTAATAATCGTCAAACACGTGCATCCTGCACGCACACCATCTCATTAATGTTTAAAGCACGCGCAGAACTGAACCCATGTTCTCAACACGCGTTTTACCAAATGCGAGGATAATTCGTTTCTTCCAGCAATTCAAGACATGATTGAATGAATTGTGAGATTGCAATACATGCAATTCAATACATGCAACGCAATGAATTGTGGGATTGTCTACAGACGGACGGACGGACGGACGGACGGACGGACGGACGGACGGACAGCTGGACAAACCGATCACATAAGCACATTTCTATATATAGAAAATGTGCTAAAAAATGAATGACTGCTTTAACAAGTACATCCACCTAGTAAGGCGTTGTACTTCCTTTCTTCTTCAAAACAGCCGGAATTCGTCGTAGGAATGGATTCAAAAGGTGCTGAAAGTGTTTCTCAGGTATTTTGTACCATGCAGTTTTCGAACACTCGATGGGGAATCAGGCAACACCTCCTATAAAGAAAGCCTCCGCACTGAAACGTCATATATTGTTAGATCATCATACTTCGTCCTTTGTTAACCCCATTTCTACCAATAATAAGCTCTAAATTTGGTCGACTTATGATGATGTAACAATGTATGACGTTTCAGTGCGGAGGCTTTCTTTATAGGAGGCGTTGCCTGTATCCCCCATCGAATGTTCGAGAACTGCATGGTACACAATATCTCAGAATCGCTACCTCTCTTTATAGGAGGCGCTGGTACAGGCGTGGAGCGAATATTTATCCCATAAATATACAACTTGAGGTCCTGCGACTGGGCAGCTCAGTGCAGCAAAGAAACGTCAATGCCAGTTCCTGGAACCGTTTCATGGTGATATGGACTTTGTGCTCGGTGCATTAATCTACTAGAAGTAACTATCTGGTTGCGAAAAAACTTTCAACTTGAGCTGTTGCAACCTTGCCTACGTTATGTCCTGGCATCTAGAGGTGAATCATTTATTAGTGGACCCAATGCGTGCCAGGTAAACATTGCCCCCGCCGGCTTGCACAGCTGTCGATAGGCATGATGTGTTCATGGATTCATGTTGTTTGCGCAAAATTCTGTGACTGCCATCAACCTGATTCACCAGGGGGTCTAGGCTGAGCTCATCGACAAGCAGTCGACTGTCGAAAAGCATCGATGGTCACTGTTTAATGACGCATTTGTCGATTCGAGCTAACATGAACACGACTTATCTACAGTGTCTACAGAGTCTACAGTGTAGACTTGTCTACTTGTCTGCAGAGTCTACAATGTACAGACTCTACACCGTCGATTTTCTAGTGAAGACTTTGACCATCGACAACTGCCTTATTCTTGTCTACAATTCAAGGGCAGTCGACTATGCACTTGGCGATCGTTATTTCAGAATTTAGCAACAGATTTCTTATTAAAATCTTTTTTCCTTCGTTTCCGGCCTGCGGGCTAAATACACATAGCTCAACAATACACATTTTCTAAAAAATATTAACAAAAACTTGTTTAAAAATATTTACATACATGAAGCACTCTCTTGTGCTACGAAACTTGAACTGTGAAAATAATAATATAGTGTGTTTACAGGTACGTGTTTATGAGTATACATGGATAAATGTGTAAAATTATGTGTAAATGTGTGCAAACCTGTGTATATCAGTGTATATCATCTAGCCATACGTGTAATAAATGTGTAATATGCCACTTATCGACGGTTAGATTTTGTCGAGATCGACAGCCTGTCGATGAGTTCAGCCTAGACCCCCAGAATCGCCAACTCATCGAACCCGGCGATCTTTTTCCAGTCGTCGATGGCTCAGTGACTTTGCCACAGAATATGTACTTTCCTGTTCGTTTCTGATACCAATGGTACCTGTTGTGGCCGTCAGATGTTATATCCTATGCTTAATAGCATCTTCTGGAGATAGTTGTCTGACTTTCACAAGTTTAGGCAGCCTCCGCTAACTCGCTCTCCAAAGAAAGGTTTCCTTTTATCAATTTAAATTTAGGTATTTTAAATACAATCAAAAGTTAATTTAAAATTTCTAACAATACCGAAGCTTAAAATAAATTTAAAATTAAGCTTAATTATAGCAGTGGATCTCTTTTAAATTAGAAATCTCTGTTCATATTTTCAAAAGCTGAATCTTGAACATTTAGTTGATATGCAGAATTTCCGACGATGAATTTATCCGAAAAAAGTAATATGAAAACATATTTCGCATTGAAAGTTATAAAAAAATATTTGCTTATAAACATTTAAATGGGCGAATTTATAAACTTTTATTAAATAAAAAAATTCCAGCTGGTTAGGTATTTTTGTTAATATATTAATTTGATTGAGATTGATTATATTCATTAAGATATTAGATATCAAAAATTACAATATACGATATTATTTTTAATATTAAAATTTCACAATAGATAATATTAGTAATGAGTTAAAATATCTGGAGTTGTAAATTAATGATAATTTTCTTATTCTATCCATGATCCTATCAGTCAGTTTTTTTTAGAATATCCTGTATATAGGCCATGTTAGTAACGCTCATTGAGTATTTCCGGGGGCGCTCATTTCAAAAGCAATGACAGACCGTTTTACATTGGTTACCCTGTCTTAAAGCCAATAGAGTGAATGACTTTTCAGTGCTCAGTTATCGCTCAGTTTACAAAAATGGCCGTACTGCCTAGTCAGCTTACATGGGATTAGTATTTTGACACGACCGTGTGACGAAAGCATGATCGATGCATTTGATTATGTAGTCAATTCTTCTCAATTGCACTGTACAACATGAAAAATGTCCTTTAGATGAAAATATATGTGTCTTGTAAATTTTTGGCTTAAAATAACGAATGTGTCATTATTTTTTATTTACCACGCACCATTTTTTAGTATCTATATTACAGCACATATAAGGTGCGTCCCATAATGTTAGAACAACCCTTGATTAGTGCTGTTAACGTTAGTACAATTAAAAATAAAAGGGAACAAATTTTTGTAAGAATGTCCGTTGTTTATAATAAACAATAGTCAAAATATATAAGGGTCGTACAAAAGAAAACGAAAATTTGTGTGGGAAAAAAAGACGACGTGTAAGTTTTTGTTTTCAACAATTGCGAAACCCCACGTGCAAATTGAACAATAGGTTGCAAGTGTTGCATCACGTGAGAAAGAACGATAGCTATTGCAGTCTGCACGTTTTTCAGTGGAATCTCCAAGAGGACTAACAAGGTAGGACTTTAAGTCTTTTAAACTGAGTCGTTCTGAGTAAGTGCGTCCTTCTAAGGACGGTAAAACCCAGCACCACACCAGCTTCATGATGATATCAGGCGCTGCTTCGAAATCTGCTAACATTATAGTTAAATACACGGATGGTAAAGAGTTGCCTTGTGATCAAGCTTATAAAGACGCGTGCAAGGATGCTAGATTCTATGCATTCGATATTATAATCAATGAACAGCTAGAGGCTTTACGTACGGTTTTTAATAACAAATATGTAGACCTTGAACGCAAGGTGGAAACGCTGGCCAAGAATATTAGTAATTTGGATACTAAAATTGATGGACTAAAGTCGGAGATTATCAGTGCCCGAAATGAAGCTGCAAGTGGGTTTACCAGTCTCGAACATACAATTAGGGAAATGATGAGCTCCCTCAATACTTCAAATTCAAATTCGCCCATGATCTTCCATTCCCAAACTGAATAAAAAAGAAAAATCAATTTAGAAGTAAATAACTATAAAAATTCAATTAACAACTACTTTTCCTACGTTTTTGCAGTGGATGCCAGTGAACCGTCGCAAGACGTTAATGAACCCTTACTTAACTATGCAGAGTCCCTCTCAATAGATAAACCTGGGAGTAAGCGTAAATTAAATACAGAAGTTAATAACTGGATACCTGTCTCAAACAAGAAATCTAAGAAAGGCATGCGTATTGACAACATATCTAGTGAAGCGGCCATCAGTGACGTAGCTGCTGTTGCCTTCCGTGAGAAAATCAAGAGATCTGTTCAACCTAGTCATGAAGAAGGAAACCTGTATATCCCTCCGATTATAATCCGTACTCACGGTAAACCAATTAGGGATACTCTTGAAGAAATCAAGAAGCATGTGCCCTTAGAAAGCATCACAGCCCATACAGGCAGGACTGACACAATTAAAATTAAGTGTCAAAATGAAGACACCCATAAAAAATTAGTGTCAGGAATTAAGAGTGATAATATCCTGAAAATACAACATCACCAGCTGAAATCGGAAAAACCGTTAAAATATGTTATAAGGAATGGTGATGTAACATATAATTTAGATGATTTCCTTGAAGATCTCAAAGGGACAAATTACTTCCCTGAAAGAGTAATAAGACTCGAAAAGGCAAATGGCTCGGTTGAAATGGCGTTGATCCTGGCACTATTTGAAAACAGTGAGCACAATAGAACTTTTAAAGAAGTCACTCGGACTGGTCATCTGGCAGTGCTCGTTGAGCTGTTTAGGGGTAATAAGAAACCTCTATAATGTTAAAATTGCCTCAGATTTGGGCACGTTTCCATGGGCTGTACTGAGCTACCTCGTTGTAATAAGTGTGCAGGAAACCATCAGTCTAGGGAATGCAAAAATGTAAAGGGCCAGGATCCACCTAAATGTATTCGCTGTGAAGGACAGCATACCTCAAGTTTCTCAGGATGTCCTAAATATCCCAAAGTAAACAGAATGCCTAGTGCTAAGACTATTGTAGAGAGATCCTATGCATCGGTGGTTTCAAAAACTGTTGATAAAGGCTTCAACCCTTCGGATTTACAAGATATGAACAAGAAAATAGGTGCGATGATAAAGTTATATGTAGAAATCGGAAAGTCTATTCCATAAATTGTCAAATTATTCCCTAAAGCTTAATTATGGCTAGTAACAGCTTCAAAGTAGTTAATCAAGGTAAACTTAGATGTACAATCTGGAATGCCAGAGGCATCTCACGTAGGAGAAAGGAGTTCTTCAACTGTCTATCGAGAAACAAAATCGATATCGCCTTTGTCTGTGAAACGCACCTCAAGACGGAATGGTTACTCAGGCTGCCTGGATACATAGTCTATCGTAAGGACAGACTCCCAAAAAATCCTGCTCATAATGTCTCTGGCGGAGCGGTTGTTATAGTTAAAGAAGGTATTGAGCATGTTGAAGTCATCACCCCGAACTATTCAGGAATGGAGCGGCGTCTATTCTCATCAAGGACCTCACGATTGGCTGGGTTAAGTTTGTTCCGCTGTATACTCTCCGGGGCATGCCATTGACCCCTGTGATCTTGACGAGTTGTTCTCTGGTTATTTTCCTCTTGTTTTGGCAGGCGATCTAAACGCGAAACACCCTCACTGGAATTCCAGATGCATTAATCACAGTGGTGCAATTTTATATGGTTACATCCAGAACCAGCTGGACACTGTCGCTATCGGTCCAATCAAACATACATATTATTGTGATCATTCGCCTACGAGCGATGTCCTGGATATTGCTATTCTCAGGGGTCTCTTCAAACCGTTCATTATATTCACTGTGGACGATTTAACATCAGACCACCTTCCAGTTGCCCTAAACTTCGATGGCTTAAATATGGACATCCTGAGTCGGCTTCCTATAAAGCAGGATTGGAAACTCTTTCGTGACCTCCTTAAAATTAGCAATGGCTACACAGCGAATGCCTCCAGCACCAATGAAACCAATGATAGAGTCAAAGACATTACCAATAACATCAACAATGCGATGTCTGCTACTGCTTGCCCTATAAACCCTAAATATCCTGACCATCTCGATTTCCTCCAAGTATTAGGCAAATTATTGCAGAGAGGAATGCCTTCCGAAGACTTTGGCAGCGTACACGTGATCCCATCTTTAAGAGAAAATATAATAGGCTTTCTAGGAGGGTCCACGAAAAAGTAAGAGAGCTGCGAGTGCAAAAATGGACGAGCAAATTGAAGAATCTCTCAACTCATGGCAACTCTCTCTGAACTATGATTAGAGCTCTTAAGTGTAAGAAAACGAAATTCCCACCCCTGTTTTCTCCAGACGGTTCTACTCTTGCTACTACAGACCAAGATAAAGCTCAATTAATTGCTGAGTCACTTAGCAATCAATTCATCACCCCAATTCCAGAGACTCCGGACGGAAAGCATGCAATCAGCGAAGTTCGCGATATGTGCTCCAGTTTTTATGAGGGTCAGCGTGCTCCTATAGAGCGATCAATCTACCCGATGGAAATTGTCGAGATCATCAAGAAACTCAAGAATAAGAAAGCCCCTGGAATGGATGCCATCACAAATAATGCACTTAAAAATCTACCTTCCAACCTGATTCTTGACATCGTTACACTAATTAATGACTGCTGGAAACACGGATATTTCCCTACTGGCTGGAAGGAATCAATTATCCTAAGCATTCCTAAACCAGGTCTTAACCCTTCATTGCCTGCAAGTTACAGGCCCATCAGCCTTTTACCAACTATGTCTAAGGTTCTAGAACGGACAATTCTTAAAAGGTTCAATGACTTCTGCTCTGCTAATGATCTTATTCGTTAAAGAATAATAATTGGATGTTCTATGAGGATTTTTATACACGCCATACCTCAGATGTTTAAATTATTGATGAAAAATAGGAAAGAAAAACAGGAAAGAAATAAGCAGTGATGAGCATATTGGTTTCCGTACGGACCACTCCTGCCAAATGCAAATATAGCGGCTTGCTGTCGACGCAAAAAACTCTCTTAACAAGTCTGTATGTGGTGGCATTATCTTTCTAGACATTTGCAGGGCCTTCGATCAAGTTTGGCATGATGGTGTCATTTATAAAATGATAAAATTTGGATTTCCAGATGACCTTATCATGCTGGTCCGCTCATTTCTCTCAGACAGGTCTTTTCGAGCTAAAATTGGTGACTCCCTCTCCCAATCATGTGTGGTTAAAGCCGGTGTCCCACAGGGATCAGTTCTGGGACCGGCTTCGTTCAATTTTTTTATCCAGGACTTTCCAAAACCTGAGAAGTGTAAGCTGTACTTCTACGCTGACAATGCGGCCATCTTAACCTTTGCCCGTGTTCCTGCCCATGTCATCTCTCGCTTGCAGAAAGCGCTGCATCTTTACGAAAAATGGTTCAACAGATGGAGGCTGAAGTTAAATGTTGGCAAGTGCAAGGCTATGTTCTTCACTAACAAACGCAGAAACCCCCCAGGTTTGCTTACCCGGAAATAAGCTCGATTGGGTCAAAGAGTATAAATATCTTGGTGTGGTGATTGATTCCAGGTTCACCTGGAATCAACATGTTTCCTACGCGCTGAATAAGGCCAAGAGGGCCAAATTCAGTCTGATCGCATTGCTTGGTCGTAACAGTGCTCTTGACATTGATAACAAGCTGCTCATCTACAAAATGATCATCCGCACTATCTTGCTTCATGGTATGCCAGCCTGGGCTTCCGTGTGCAAAACAAGGTGGAAGGAGCTGCAGACATTCCAAAATATTACTCTTAGAGCCAACAATAATGTCGTAGAGTAGAGTAGAGTAGCCAACAATAATGTCGTCCATGAAGATCTAGGGATGACGCATATTGGCAAGTTTGTGCAGGATACGATAACGACCATGCTCCCGAAGATGCTTAATCACAAGAATCAGTTGGTGTCTGAAATTCACAACCCTCCAGACTACAGGCAACGCTTAAAACATCGTTTGCCCAGCCATGTCTTAGAAGTTAACTTCGACGATGTCAGGAATGTTATCTTCCCCGATTTTTGGATAGCCTAGTTCGCCGCTGGCTTCCCCCCCCCCCTTTCTATGACAATCTTCAATCAACCTTTTTATCCCCAGAATGAGGGGAATATTCTTCAATCATTTTGAGGAGGACCTTCGGGGTTTTTTCAGGCTTCTCACCTATCTCAGTGTAATTCCCCTGGTCTACACATGTGAAGAGTGAGTTTGGGAGCTCTGCTTGAGTACCACTCGCATTGTTTCTTTCACTCAACTGCTCGATTGTCGATTGTCGTGCTGTTATGTGGACGGACACACTACTGGCACTGACGATTCTACCACTCGACGGACGACGACGTACCTATTGCAGTCTGCACGACTTTAGTGCATCGGTGGAATCTTCAACAAGGTAGGACTTTTTTAAGTCTTTTAAACTGAGTCGCTCTGAGTAGTTGCGTCCTTCTAAGGACGGCAAAACCCAGCACCACACCTGCTTCATGGCGACATCAGGCGCTGCGTCAACGAAATCCGCTAGCATCACTATTAAATATGCTGACGGTAAGGTGTTACCTTGTGATGTAGCGTACAAAGATGCATGTAAGGATCCCAGATTTCTTGCTTTTGACATCATTATAAATGAACAGCTTGAGGCATTACGTTCGGAATTGAACAAAAAATATCTAGAATTAGAAACAAGGTTGGAATCGCTGACTAATGATATTAGCAGTGTAAACACAAATATTGATAGTTTTAGAGAGGATGTAAAGCGTGCGAATTTGGAAACTACCAACGGCATTGCCAATCTTAGCAATGCTATCAAGGAATTTATGGACTCTCCCATTACATCCGTTTCGCCCATGTTAGTGGATAACGCTATTCCCTCATACGATTGTAAAGAAGGTCCTGCAGGATTGGGCGCGGTCAGCGACAGTAGCTCCTCATCAAGAACAAGCACAAAGAGGAGGCTTGATAATGACTCTGCTGACATTGATGGAGATGACTGGCGGACTGCACAGAATAAGAGGAACAAAGGAGGTGTCAGGATCGACAATATTAAGTCCATTTTCGATGTCAGCGCTATTGCCTCTGTAGCCCTTCGAGCTAACAAAGCTAAACACAGTTCTTCCCATATTAATGTCACCCGTGAAAAGGGAGCAATATATATCCCACCAATCATCGTCCGTCACCATGGGAAGCCAATAAAGGAGATTTTGGAGGAGATCAAAAAGCACGTACCTCTTGACAAAATTACCGCCCACACAGGTCCTTCAGACACCCTTAAAGTCAAATGTCTTGACGAACAGACGAACAAAACTCTAGTGTCTGAAATCAAAAACAATGATGTTCTTAAAATCCAACACCACCAACTAAAGTCCGAAAAGCTACTGAAATACGTTGTTCGTAATGTTGACAAAGCATACGACCTCGAAGAATTCTGTGAAGACCTCAGAAGTGCCAATTACTTCCCAGACAAAGCAATTAGGCTTAAAAAAGCAAACGGTGCTGTCGAGATGCCAATGGTTTTAGTCCTCCTCCAAAACACTGAACATAATCAGTCCTTCCTAAATCTGAAACGTATCAGTCCACTTGCTGTAGTAGTTGAATTATTTAGGGGTAACAAAAGGCCACTGCAATGTTACAATTGTTTACGTTTTGGGCACGTGTCTCAGGGTTGCACCGAGTCACCACGTTGTAAGAAGTGCGCAGGCGATCATCAGTCAAGGGACTGTACCAATATAAAAGGTAAAGACCCGCCTAAATGTATTCACTGTGAAGGTCAACACACATCTAGCTATACGAAATGCCCAAAGTACCCCCAGGCTAGGAAATTCAAAAGCACCAAAACAGTGGATGGTAGAACATTTGCTTCTGTCGCCTCCAGTTCTGCTAGCAATGGAATTATAGACCCCAATGAATTGGCCAGAGTATACAGATATGTGGGGAACTTAATGAATCTTCTCAAGGAAAAGAGCAAAGATTTGCCTCAGTTTGTCTCAGCCGAAACAGAAATTAATCATGGATAGACACCCCTATAGAGTAATTAAGCAAGGAAAGCTTCGTTGCACTATTTGGAACGCGAGGGGGCTCTCTCGCAATCGCATAGAGTTTTACAACTTCCTTACATGTTGGAATATTGATATTGCGTTTGTGTGTGGGACTCATCTCAAACCGAGTCAGACCTTCAAATTGCCTGGTTATTCGATTTACCGCAAGGATAGACCACTTATAAATGCTGCTGGCCCAGCGTCTGGTGGGACAGCAATCATAGTAAAACAAGGCATCGACCATCGTGAGACTACCAAAACCAGCTTCGTGGGAATGGAAGCCGTGTCAGTTATTATAAATGACGTGAACGTAGGGGAAGTTAAATTTATCTCCTTATACAACTCTCCCAGGCACAAGCTCGATCCCTGCGAGCTCGATGATTTACTTAACGGTCCCATTCCAGTCATTATGGCGAATGACTTGAATGCCAAACACCCACATTGGAATTCTAAACGTATGAATCATAACGGTTCCATTCTCCATGGCTATTTGGTAAACCAATCTGATGCCTTAGTCATCGGTCCTCTTGACGACACCTACTATTGCGATCACTCGCCCGTTAGTGATGTACTTGACATTGCTGTCCTCAAGGGGTTATACAAACCATATAATATCTTTACTGTGAACGACTTATCCTCCGATCATCGCCCAGTCGCTCTCAACTTTGAGGGCTTAAACCTTGACCTAAGGGTCAGTCTCAGACGGAAGCAGGATTGGAAGCTTTTTAGAGAATTGCTTAAAGAGTATAACATCCCATATACTGATCCTGCCAACAATGTTGACATTGATAGTAATATTAGTGAAATCACTCAATCGATTATATCAGCCAGTGATGCTAGTTCTACTGACATTGACCGAAAGAGACCCGACCATCTCGATCTCTCCCCATCCATCAGGCAGCTCATACGTGATAAGAATTCGTTCAGAAGATTATGGCAACGTACTAGGTGTCTGCAGTTCAAGACTAAGTACAACAGGTTAACACGCAAGGTCAGCGAACAGATCAAGGAATTACGAATCCAAAGATGGTGCAGCAAAATCAAGAGTCTGTCAGTCCAGGACAACTCCCTCTGGTGCACAGTCAGGGCCCTCAAGAATAAGAAGAACACTGATTTACCTCCTCTGCTTACGGATGATGGGAACTTTGTTAGCAGTCCCTAGGAAAAGGCCCAACTCATCGTAAACTCACTTAAGAGTCAATTCACCACCCCTCTTGAGGATAGACGTATCGAGAACACACGTCAAGTTAAAGAAAGCTGCATTAAGTTTGATCTCATCCATCGTGTAAAAAAGTCTCCCCATGTCATTGACAACGCCGAGGTATCGAACATCATTAAGCCGAGGTATCGAAACAAGGCTCCTGGACTAGACGTCATCACTAACAGTGCTCTTAAGAATTTGCCTCCAAAGGTAATCTGCGCGATCACAGAGATTTTAAACGACTGCTGGAACCACGGCTACGTCCCAGATTCCTGGAAAAACTCAGTCATCCTCTTCCTGGCCTCAATCCCGCTCTTCCTGTCAGCTACAGGCCCATTAGCTTTTTGCCTACACTTTCTAAGGTCTTCGAACGCACAATTCTGAAGAGGTTCAATGATTTTTGTGAATCAAATAATCTCATTCGCAAGGAGCAATTTGGCTTTCGTTCGAATCACTCCTGCCAGCTCCAGATATGCAGGCTGGTTGAAGATTTGAACAGTTCTCTCAATTACTCGATGTACGGTGGAATTGTTTTTCTCGATGTCCATAAAGCCTTTGACCAGGTTTGGCACGACGGCCTCATCTTTAAAATGATAAATTGTGGTTTCCCTGTTGAACTGATTGTCTTGGTTCGCTCCTTTTTGTCGCAAAGATCTTATCGTGTCAGAGTTGGAAACACCTTGTCTAATCCCTGTGATGTCAACGCGGGTGTTCCCAAGGGTTCAGTCTTGGGACCGGCGCTGTTCAATTTCTTCATTCACGACCTGACGGAATTCGCAAAATGCAAACTGTACCTATTCGCTGATGATGCGGCCATCACAACAAGTGCAAGGAATCCCGCACACGTCTTTAGTCGCTTAAAAAAGGCTTTGCTACAGTGCAAAAAATGGTTCGACAAATGGAGGTTAAAGCTCAATGTTGACAAATGTAAAACTATGTACATTACACGTAAACGCAAGAATCCTCCAGGGACCCTGGCCTTATATGATAAAAAACTGGACTGGGTGAAGAACTACAATTACTTTGATGTAAAAATTGACTCTAAGCTAAACTGGAATGACCATGTCCAATATGCCCTCAACAAGGCTAAAAAGGCAAAGATCAGCCTGATTGCGCTCTTGGGGAGAAACAGTGCCCTTGGATTAGACAATAAACTCTTGCTGTACAAGGTGGTAATCCGCACCATCTTGCTCCATGGAATGCCTGCCTGGGCGTCTATCTGCAAATGAAGGTATAGGGATATACAGACCTTCCAAAATGTAACCCTCAGGACCATTGTTCAGCTCGACAGGAGAGTTGCCAACAACTCCTCCATTTATTAAGACCTCAATTTGGAACACATTAGTAGCTACGTCCAAATACTCCGTAAGAAATTGTTTCTTAAAATTGAGACCCGCGACAATCCCTTGGTAGCCAGTATACTGGACCACCCTCTAGCCCTTAGGGGTCCCATAAGGATACGAAGAACCCTTCACGTACTGGAAGTTAATTTCGATGACATAAATAAGGTTGTCCTCCCCGACTTCTGGATATCTTAGCCGCAGATGCTCAGGGCCATCTCTAAGTGAATCAACAATCTTATTCCTCGTCCTACCTGTTAGGACTCTATTCTCAGGATGACTCTCGAGGGACTTCTCGTCTTACTCAGTATAATTCCCTTGGTTACTTTATGGGCGAGTGTGCTATGGAAGCTCTGCTCCCGGACCGCTCGAGTCTTTTCACTACACTGTTCGATTGTCGTGCTGTTATGTGATATACCCAGGTATCATCATGATATGCGTCGAGGACAGGACACAAGACTAGCTCTTCAAGGTATCACCTTTACTTTCTTTTCAGGTATCATTTCATTACTCTAATTTCACGATGCGTCCTTTTCAGGGCGATATTCACCTTCTGTTACGTCTTATGTGCTGGTCCCTGGCGTTGGAATTAATATTCCCGTAAACCAGTACATCAAGACGCTCATTATCCTTCTGGGATTAATTTCCTTGCAAATCTAGCTAAGGACTTTTCATATCATCTATTATTATTCTAATTATTGACGAGTGGGTCCCTGGCATAGAATCAACTTTCTCGCAAACTTGACTTGTTTTTCTAGCTAGGTGCGTCCTTCTTAGGACGGCTTCTTTAGCACACACCTAGCTGCGAGGTTACTCCCCCCCTGGTTCTATACAATTATATTTTAAGATTATGATACAATTGGGGGATTTTCCCCCAAGTTTTGGGGATAATTTTTCAATTGGGGGATATTTGGGGGAAATTTTATTTACCATTTATTTAATATAGAAAATGTGGCTTCATCCAAATTAACCAAGTTGGAGTCAGCTAAAATGCCACTGCTAGTGGCAGATGGTAAAACTGTGTCCTGCGAAAAGGCTTACCGGGATGCTTGCTTGGATGCTAGGTTTGCTGCTTTTGACCTAGTGTTCAAGAAAATGTTAGAAGCTCTCCGGGATGAAATAAATGCTAAGTATAGGGCACTGGAAGAAAAAGTCGAATCCCTACATAAAAGTTTTGAAGAGAAGTTCGAAGGTATCAACAAGGAAATCAAGGACTCTCGTAGAGATGTCATTGAAAAGATAAGCGAACTGAAAACCACCTTTGGGAAATGCTCCGGGATTCCGAGGTCGGTAACTCCAAGGAAGATACATCTGTTGATAACAGCAAGGAAAGTAATTTTTTTATTAATATTGCCTGTGCTAAAACTTTAGAGTCTATGGATATAATTGAAAATAGTGACTGCTCGACAAACGGTGGCTATAAGAGAAGTCACTCTGATGGAACCGATGAAGTGGATAGCAGTCCCTGGATTGGTGTTGCTAATAAAAAATTTAGAAAAGGCACGAGGATCGATAACCTAAAGACCGTCTCCAGAGTAAACGAAGAAGTCGTCAGCGCGACTAGAATGAGGAATCCGAAGAATGTACAAAGTCGCTCGGCTAATAAAGACCATAGGGTCACGAAGAGGTATGTACCGCCAATTATCGTGCGGACTCATGGCGTCCCGTTTAAGACGATTTTAACTGAGCTCGAGAAGCATGTTCCAGTGGAAAAGATCACCATTCATACGGGCAGAGCTGAAACCGTCAAAGTTAAATGTGAAGAAAAAGAAACACAACAGGTTAGTCTCTGGAATTAAGTCTGATAATATTTTAAAAATTCAGCATCATCAACTGAAGTCGGAGAAGGTCTTGAAATACGTAATTCGTAATGTGGATGTTACGTATGATCTCGATGACTTCCAAGAAGACCTAAAAAGAGCCAACTACTTCCCGGAAAAAGTTATTCGATTGAGGAAAGCCAAAGGATCCATTGATATGCCGATTGTTTTGGTTCTACTCCGAACACCGAACACAACCAGTCACTGAAAAACAACACTATTGGGCCGCTGGCAGTATCAGTGGAGGCCTTTCGAGGGAACAAGAAGCCACTAGAGTGTTACAACTGCCTGCGCTTCAGACACGTATCCATGGGCTGCATGGAAGATCCTCGTTGTAATAAATGTGCTGAGGGGCACCAGTCAAGAGATTGCCCCAAGATCAAAGGACAAGACCCCCCAAAGTGCATTAGATGTGGTGGACAGCACATATCAAGGTACACGAAATGTCCAAAATACCCCAGGTTCAAAGGATGTCTAGTTCTAAAGTGACAGCAGGCAAATCCTATGCTGCCGCTGTGTCTACGCCGGAAGATAAAGGCCTCAACATCAACGACCTGCCAGGTATGTATAAACAATTAGGACGTATCTTTCATCTGTATTCTAATCTAGGCAAAAGTTACCCACAGTTGAGTGGGCTCCTTACGACCAACTAATTTTAGTATGGCTGCACAACGTTATACTGTAATCAACAAAGGTGAACTTCGGTGCGTGATATGGAATGCTAGGGGCATTCCCCGAAAGCCTACCGAGTTTCACAACTTTCTGATAAAGCAAAAAATCGACGTTGCTTTCCTCTGTGAAACTCACCTCAAACCAAGCCAAGACTTCAAGCTACCTGGCTATTGTGTGTACCGTAAGGCTTCAAATGCTGCAAGATGTGCGTCTGGGGACGCTGCGATCATCATTAAGAAGGGAATTCAACACCAAGAATTAGTATCCAAGTCATATGCAGGTATGGAATCGGCCTCCATCATTATCAATGACGTCTCCTGTGGTGAAGTGAAGTTCGTGGCGCTCTACAATTCACCTAAACATTATTTTGACATTTACGAGCTTGATGAACTCTTCAGTGGTGACACTCCAGTCGTTCTGGCTGGTGACCTAAATGCCAAACATCCAAGCTGGAACTCCAGAATGCAGAATTACAACGGCATGATTCTCTATAGGTACATACAAGGTAGAGATGATATCATCGCTGCTGGACCTTTGGAGGACACCTACTACTGCGACCACTCCCCTAGTAGTGACGTTTTGGACATCTCGCCCTTGAAGGGTTTCTTCAAACCGTACAATATCTTCACGATTGATGACCTTTCTTCTGACCACAAGCCTGTGGCGTTGAACTTTGACAATGTTGACATAAATTTCCGAGAGGAACTCGTACATCATCAAGACTGGAAGCTCTACAAAGATATTCTTAAGGACTAACGCTACCATCCCGACGTTGCTTACTGTACAGAGGACATCGATCAACTTGTTGATGACATCACCAGATGTATTAACAGTGCAATAGAAGCTAGTAAGTATCTATCAGAGAATAAACCTTCTCTTCGAATTCAACTCACTCCTGGAATCCAACGCCTAATTGCTGAAAGAAACAGGACCCGTTGACTATGGCAACGCTATCGTGAACCTTGGCTCACAACCAAGTACAACAGATTAGTGCAAAGAGTTCAAGAGGAGATAAAAGAGCTTCGTGACGCCAGATGGAATGAAAAACTCAAGCTTGTCGGCTCGCGACAATTCCATTTGGAGTATGGTCAGAGCTTTACAGAAGAAGAAGAATCTTACGCTGCCTCCTCTCCGTACACCACAAAGTGACTATGTGCAAACAGGATAAGGCCCACGTCATTGCAGATTCACTGGAAATGCAGTTTGTTACTCCTACCAACGATAAGCCCGAGAGCCAATCATGTCCCAGCGTGTGGAAGAAGGTATTGTCAACTTTGATGAAGTCCCACAGCATTTAACGAAGAACAGCATCGAGGCTGGAGCGGTCGCCACCATCGTAAGTAAACTGAAAAAGAAGAAAGCTCCAGGAAGATACAAGGTACAAGAGTAATAACGCCCTTATAAATCTCCCGAAGAACTTTATTGACTATCTCACTAATATCATTAACGTCTGCTGGAAATTTTGTGTTGAGTATCCCCAAGCAGGGGCAAAATCCTGCGAGTTACCGACCTATTAGCTTGCTACCCACGATATCGAAAGTGTTGGAGAAAACGATTCTCGTCAGATTCCAAGACCACTGTCTAGCAAATGACCTTTTTCGGGAAGAGGAGTTTGGCTTTCGTGCTGCCCACTCTTGTCCGATGCAGATATGGAGGCTCGTTGAAGACCTGAGCACCCCCCTGAACCTCTCCAGGTACTGTGGTGTGGTATTTCTCGATGTCAGTAAAGCTTTTGGCCAGATGTGGCATGAGGGCACTGTCTACAAAATGATCAGAGACGGGTTCCCTGCCAATTTGATTTTGTTGGTGAAATCCTCTTTGACGGCAGATCCTATCATGCCAAAGTTGGAGAAAATCTTTCCACGCCCCGTGTTGTAAAGGCCGGTGTCCCTCAGGGTTCTGTCCTCGGGCCTGTATTATTTAATTACTTTGTACATGATTTCTCGAAACCCGATAATTGTAATCTCTATTTTTATGCGGATGATACTGCCATTATGACATGGGCACACCAGCTGGCTCACGTTATCATTCGGCTGCAGTGCGCCCTGAAGCAGTTCGAAGACTGGTTTAACTGCTGGAAGTTGAACCTTAACGTCGGAAAGTGCAAGGCTTTGTACCTCAATAGGAAGCTCAAGCGTCCCCCAAATTCTCTTCTTCTGTTCAATAAGAAACTGGACTGTGTGGACAACTACAAGTATCTGGGAGTTAACATTGACTCAAGACTCTCATGGAACCAGCATATGTCCTATGCTCTGAACAAAGCGAAGAGGGCTAAGTACAGTATCATAGCTCTCATGGGTCGCAACAGCGCACTCAGCATTGACAACAAGCTACTTCTGTACAAATCGATTATCCGGACCATACTCCTCTATGGCATGCCTGCGTGGGCGACTATCTGTAAAACCAGATGGAGTGAACTACAGTCATTCCAGAATGTTACTCTGAGGATCTAAATACCGAAGTTAATAACTGGATACCTGTCTCAAACAAGAAATCTAAGAAGGCATGCGTATTGACAATATAGCTAGTGAAGCGGCGATCAGTAACGTAGCTGCTGTTGCCTTCCGCGAAAAAGTCAAGACACCTGGTTCAACCAAGTCATAGAGATGGAAACCTGTATATCCCTCCGATTATAACCCGTACTCACGGTAAACGAATTAGGGATACTCTTGAAGAAATCAAAAAGCATGTGCCCTTAGAAAGCATCACAGACCATACTGGCAGGACTGACACCGTCAAAAGTAAGTGTCAAAACGAAGAAATCCATAAAAAATTAGTATCAGGAATTAAGAGTGATAATTCAGCATCACCAGCTGAAGTCAGAAAAACTGTTTAAATATGTTATAAGGAATGTTGATACAACCTATAACTTGGACGATTTCCTTGACGATTTCAAGAGGACAAATTACTTTCCAGAGAATGGCGCTGTTGATATGCCGCTGATCTTGGCACTATTTCAAAACACTGAGCATAATAGGACATTTAAAGAAATCACTCGGATTGGTCAACTGGCGGTGCTCGTTGTGCTGTTTAGGGGCAATAAGAAAACTCTTCAATGTTACAATTGCCTTAGATTTGGACACGTTTCCATGGGGTTTTACTGAGCTGCCCCGTTGCAATAAGTGTGCAGGAGACCATCATTCCAGGGACTGCAAAAAAGTAAAGGGACAGGTTCCACCTAAATGTATTCGCTGTGATGGACAGCATACGTCAAGTTTCTCTGGATGTCCTAAATATCCCAAAGTAAACAGAATGCCTAGTGCTAAGACTATTGTAGGGAGATCCTACGCTTCGGTGATTTCAAAAACTGTTGACAAAAGTTTCAACCCGTCTGATTTGCAAGCTATGAACACTAAAATAGGCGCGATGCTCAGGTTATATGAGGAAATCCGAAAATCTATTCCGCATATTGTTAAATCGTTCTCTAAAGTTTAATTATGGCTAGCAGCAGCTTCGAAGTAGTCAATCAAGGAAGACTTCGGTGTACAATCTGGAATGCCAGAGGCGAGAGGAGTTCTTCGACTTCCTATCGAGAAACAAAATTGATATTGCCTTTGTCTGTGAAACGCACCTCAAGTCGGAACGGCCATTCAAGCTGCCAGGATACATGGTCTATCATAAAGACAGACTCCCAAAGAATCCTGCTCATGGTGTTTCTGATGGAGCAGCTGTTATAGTTAAAGAAGGTATTGAGCATGTTGAAGTCATTACTCGGAACTATTTAGGAATGGAGGCGGCCTCCATTCTCATCAAGGACCCCATAATTGGCTGGGTTAAGTTTGTTGCGCTGTATAACTCTCCGGGGCATGCCATTGACCCCTGTAATCTCGACGGGTTGCTCTCTGGTAATTTTCCTGTTGTTTTGGCAGGCGATCTAAACGCGAAACACCCTCACTGGAATTCTAGATGCATTAATCACAATGGTGCAATTTTATATGGTTACATCCAGAACCAGCTGGACACTGTCACTATCGGTCCAATCAAACATAAATATTACTGTGATCATTCGCCCACGAGCGATGTTCTGAATATTGCTATTCTCAGGAGTCTCTTCAAACCGTTCAATATATTCACTATGGACGACTTTACATCAGACTATCTTCCAGTTGCCCTTAACTTCGATGGCTTAAATATGGACATCCTGAATCGGCTTCCTATAAGGTGGGATTGGAAACTCTTTCGTGACTCAAAAACATTACCAATAACATCAACAATGCGATGTCTGCTAGTGCTTGCCCTATAGACCCTAAATATTCTGACCATCTCGATCTTCCTCCAAGTATTAGGCAAATTATTGCAGAGAGGAATGCCTTCCGAAGACTTTGGCAGCGTACACTTGATCCCATCTTTAAGAGAAAATATAATAGGATTTCTAGGAGGGTCCACGAAAAAGTAAGAGAGCTACGAGCGCAAAAAATGGACGAGCAAATTGAAGAATCTCTCAACTCATGACAACTCTCTCTGGACTATGATTAGAGCTCTTAAGTGTAAGAAAACGAAATTCCCACTCCTGTTTTCTCCAGACGGTACTACTCTTGCTACTACAGACCATGATAAAGCTCAATTAATTGTTGAGTCACTTAGCAATCAATTTATCACCCCAATTCCAGATACCCCTGACGGAGAGCATGCAATCAGTGAGGTCCGCGATGTGTGCTCCAATTTTTCTGAGGGTCGGGGTGCTCCTATAGAGCGATCAATCTACCCGATGGAAATTGTCGAGATCATCAAGAAACTGAAGAATAAGAAAGCCCCTGGAATGGATGCCATCACAAATAATGCACTTAAAAATCTACCTTCCAACCTGATTCTTGACATC
>JAHWFO010015552.1:0-31381 GCA_023313115.1 Rhysida immarginata | reverse complement strand
CACAGACATAACCAGGTAGCCAACATCATACATCAACATCTAGCTAAAATACACAAGCTAAGGGACATTCACACTCCTTACTATAAATATATCCCCGACATTGTCTTAGAGAACACCACACATAAACTATATTTTGACAGAGCTATAATCACTGACAAAACTATCCCTCATAACAGACCAGACATTACACTAGTAGATAAGCAAAACAAAGTGACTTACATAATTGATATCTCCATCCCCAATACACACAATTTACAAAAGACATACACTGACAAAATCACTAAATATACGGATCTTGCACACGAAATAAAACGCCTTTGGGGAGTTAACAGAGTACACATTGTTCCTGTCATTCTTTCCGCCACTGGGGTTATTCCACACTCGCTACACAAAAGCCTGTCAACACTAAATTTAAACCCACACTTATACAAAACCTTACAGAAAGCCACAATTCTAAACACATGTCACATAGTAAGGAAATTCCTACACTCAAACATCAATACTCCCACGAGTGGATAACTTTCCCTCCCTCGCATTTGAGTCCCTTGGGCTTTGGCCCTCTTTTGGGTCCGCCTCTGGGATTGGCTTCCGGACTTGATCCGAGTTTGGTTTCCCCAAACAATGACAATAATAATAATAAGGTTTGGTTAGTTTATATAGAACTAGCGATATTACCCGGCTTCGCCGAGGTGGAAAAGATGCGTTGAGTAATTTTTTAACGATTGTTTGTTATGTTAAAAATTGAACTATGATTAACAAAGTATGAACGAAATGCAAGAAAATGAGAAACAGTCTAGAAAGCCTTCTCCAAACCTTTCATAATCATTTTAAACCAAAAATGATGATTTATGAACAATGAACTGGGAACAAAAGAAAATTAAATTATATGTCCAAAAGTAATGAAAAAAAACCACATCGCCACCAAAGTGAAGTCAATTAAAGCCATCCATCTGGCAGTTCTGGGCAGGAGTGAGCCGTGGAGTAGTTAGCTGTGTGACTTCTTTGTTTTTGACGATTTTGGGCCCGAGGAATAATTAATTCAAAACCATTCCTGAAAGTTTCCGCGTACAACCGTACAAATAGACACGAAAAAGGACCAGGAATCACTTTCCACAACCATAAATCGAAAATACGTACTGAAAGATGATCGAAACGAAATTGAAATTGAAACCATGATCGAAAAATTGTTTATAAAATATTAACAATAAACTTATCATTCCGTGATCGAAGTGTGAAAAAATTATTAATCAGGTACTCTCATGTTTACCCATGTGTTTTGCTCACTTTCGGCCATGATGATTCTTGAAGGCGAACCTTCCCATTTCTAGTATGCTGGCAGGTTTCCGGGTCTATCTTTAATATACGTCATTGGTTTGTATGATGAAATGTTGCATTATTGATGCTGAAATTTAAGCTATGGTCTCTTTAATCATTATATAGTAATTTTGCTTCTATAAACGAAATTAGTTAATAAAATAATATGTCAAATTAAAGTTACAATAGTATATAACTATAGCGGCTGCCACGTAAGTTGAACGATCTTTTTGACATGCGCAGTAAGTCATCTCATCAATATGCTTTGTCTGGATTTTACCCATGATGCACTTGTTCTACTATAGCAATGGTGGAGATGTCGTTGAACATGGAAAGCCTATTAAAAGTCATAAAACAAATTGCATTCGAGTCGACTATTCTGCGTTATTTTTTAATTTATTAATTTCATTTATCTATTTAAAAGAAAAAACGAAAATAGAAGCTAAATATAAATACGAAAACAATGCCTCGAAAACGAAAGCGGATGTTTCATGGAATAGCTAAGCGATTTATTTCCCGTTAACGTCTATTGGCTGGCGTTAGAAATGACGTCATCCTGTCGTTCAACATATGTAGCGGCAGCTATAAATTTTAGCACGGTCTTTTAATCTCCTTGTCTGTGCACACGCGCAAATTCTGTTGTTGTAGTCAACAATTGGATTGCTGTATTTATGGAAGAAGCGATTTTAGTCCCTTCTGTTGCATGAATATGGCTACTTCTCAAACTTAATGTCATTTAACGCTCGTACGAGGCCAACGAGGTAACAAGGCCTGAAAGCGGAAAAGTTACCTGATCAGCGGGGTGCTAGCAACAATCCAACCTTCATTGTTACCAACACACGGAAAAAGACTGATTGTTAACATCCAAGATGGAAACAATGAAGGTTGGATTGTTGCTAGCATCCCGATGGTCAGGTGACTTTTCCGCTTCCAGGGCTTGTTATTTCGTAGGCCTCGACGCTCGTAGAACGTAACAAAACTGTCAGCTGATATTACGTATTTGTTGCTGAACACCTAATAGTCGGCTGCGATCTGACAGTTGTGTTACGTTGTACGATCGTTAAATTATGTTGTTAAGTTTGAGATGTAGGCAAATCACGGTCTATAGATATTCATGGTCATCGAGCTTCGGCCATTTTCCATTGTTTCGAGAAGCTAAGGAAAACAGATCGCGCCTGGTGCCGCATAGATCGCACTATAGCCGACCGCAACCTGCGATAGAGATTTTCATTGAAACTGAATACGAAAGTAAAGTTTCTGTCTGCCGATAGGGTGGTGCTGCAGGCGCAGTTGGGCGGATTATACATGCAGCGCTACTTTTCAATAGAGTTCCCGCCCTACCAGGAGCTAGAAACTTTAGCTTCATTTTAACAATGGAGCTCGATGACCATGAATATCTATAGACCGTGAGGCAAATTCATGCAATAGAGGAAACTAAAATCGCTTCTTCCATAAATACAGCAATCCAAATGTTGACTAAAACAACGGAATTTGCGCGTGTGCACCAGATACGATCAATAAGGAGACCTGGCATTTGCTCATTTTACGTGTAATGCGCATTTTCACGCGCAGATTCTGTTCCATAAGTTTATCCAGACCGCGCTGCGGGTGATGACGTATTGGTTTCAATAAAAGTGAAAATGAAAGTTGGAAACGACCATTAAGTTCGTTAACGTGTGTCTGATATGTCAAGCAGTGAAGTGCACGGTGGAGATATAGTGGTTTTTGATCTTGAAACGTTGAATCGTCAATGGAAGCATCGCCAGTTTTATCTGAACATGTCATCTGTAGCGTTATAGTAAGCGTTTAGTAAAAATATCTGCAGTTTTTACTAAAATATCAGAGCAATGGTGCGACGAGGAGCAATTGTGCTAACTGACGAGGAATGAAGAATTTATTGTTCATGCATGAAACTGATGATCGTTTGTAACAGTCAATGTATTTTAAGAGGATACCAGAATCTATATGTATGAATCATTAGATTGTAGTTTACTCAAATTGCTTTTATTCCTCATGTTGAGGCAACGAATGCCTTGTTTTTTGCATGTCTACTCTATTTTTTTATTTTTAATTTTTACTCTACTACGTGTTAACATGTTTATTAATGTCAGTGGGTTTTTTTTATATGGACTAATTTAATTTTTCATTTTGTAGCATAAACATTTAACAGGAATTAATGCAATGTAAAATAAATTAAATTAAATAAAGAAATAAAATAAAAAACACCTATTAAGTAAATAATTTGAAAAATAAGAAAATAAAATAAATGCAATTTTAAAGAAACTCAGAAAAGAAATTTTAAGATTCTGAAGAGTAAGCAGTATTCGTTTAAATTTTTTAATTACGAACACACTAAATACGAAAAAAAAATAAAACAGAAAATTTGAAAATGGACACAATTAATCATTCCAGTTATAATAATAATAATAATAATAATAATAATAATAATAATAATAATAACGTAATAACAACGGGAGAATCCGACCAGAAAAACCGAAGGGAAAGGCCCAATGTTGTCTCCCAACAGGCAAAAGCCCAAAGCGGGGTTAATGAAAATACATATAAAATAGTCAAAATAAAAAAAAGTTAAATTGATGTCAAGTGGATGACGTTCGGCGTCGGCGACCCGCGAAGGCGAAAAGAGCTGATGACGTAGGGGGAACAAATGACGTCGAGAGAGTCACTCCGAAATGGTCACGTAGGAACAAGAAGAGAGGACAGAAAAAAGATTGGCGGCGACGGGGAAGGTTCAACACGTCCGGCCGGAATGACAGTAAACACGTGCGAAGCCCGTTACAAAATCTCAACAGCAGCGGACCAATGTATGAGGTAAACTCTACACAATTCGTATTGCGAGAGACGCCAGCGAGGGAATTGCTGAGCGCTGGGAGAGTCGACGACGAAATGTTGACAGCGGCCGGCGAGTGAGACGAATTCGACCGCCGTCAACAAGATATCGACCGGCAACGTAGCGTCCGCCAAAGTATCGAGGAAGACGATTTGCAAAGTCGCCTGATAAGCATTATCGAGCGCCCCTCGTGTACTTGAACAGCGAGACCATGACCGAGGAAATTCGAAGGAAGGATGACGAACTACCTCCAACCTCGGGAACTCAACTAACGGCGAGTGGAGGGCACCCAGCGAGTGAAGACGGCGAAGCTCTTCTTCAACGGCTGTTTTCTGTTTACGGTAGGCCCTTTGAATTAGTTGAGCATGTCTGGTGGTTTCATGCCTTAATTTGATCGTTTTCCATGCGGAAATTCAGTTTTCACAATTGGAACTGATTCGAGTAATTTTCAACCACGATGTTGACGGACTCGTCGAAAGTGAAGCAGTACTAGGGGTGTAACCTTTTTCTCTCAGTGTCTATTGCTCGAGAGGGACAGGTGGATTCATCCCGACGTACCTGCTCTCTTTCCCGGCCATTTAATCGAAATTGACTTTTGCTTTATATTCATTTGAACTTTGCGATAATTCTTTGCACATCCGCCGGAGGAATTGGAATCGTCAAGTGGCGGCGAGATGTCAGAAACAAAACTTTTTACTAATTAGTTTTGTTAATAGAAATATAATATAAGAGAGTTTAATCGTTATGTACTGTCTTCTAGCCGCAAATACTCACGATCATATAAAGGCATCTCTCCATTAGCAGATACGGTTTCTGTAAGCCTGCATGAGGAGACTGCATCCGATTGAGAGTTTCTTCAGCGGGACAGCTGTAAATTATTCGAGTGAATGCAACGATAGCGTAAAGTTATTCTCCTTAGTGACTTTACTTCACTACAGTATTTTTCGACTTTGTTTCCCGAATCCGACTATTTCTACGTGCAGTTAAATTAAGACTGCATCAGTGTAATTAATTTTTGTGTGCGATTACCGAATTTCTCTTACATTAGTGTGCCTTGATTATTCTCATTAAGTGCTCCTATATTTACCTCATGATGCGTAGTTATAGAGGTGTTCTTTTATAGTCGATAACGAATTATTGCAAGTGAATTCCTTGTGTAAGGAAAGTGTTAAAGGTGTGTCGTATCTTACCAATTTATCCAAGGTGATATGTGTCATATTCTTAAGCCATTTAAGATTTGGTTGTGTGCTTGCGATCGTCCCGTTTGTGGAGTTCCAGTTTATAATCATGCTTATTCAAATGAGAATGAAATTCTGAATATTAATTTATTCTCATTTCTGCTTATTACCAGCATTTAATTGTTTATTTGAGCATTATTGAACTAAAGACGAGTTACAGCGGAGAATTTATCCCTCTTTTATTAAATTTCTAGAATTGGATAAATAATTTTGTTCCGTCATGAAGGGAACATCAAAATTCGTTTAGTTAAATTTTTATTTTCTTTTATTCCATTCATGGTGCAGAAGTTATAACTTTAATTTTGCTCGATAACCGAGGCTTTTTAATGAAAGATATCATAGTTGCGACCCAACTTAAATAATGACAGTTATCCCGTAAGATTCAGTTAGTATTGTCCCAAAAATGACGCGATCACGTTCGAAGATTCCCATTTGAGCCACAAACATCGGCAGAAGATCAACGAGCCCAAACCCCAAAGAAGCAAGACCATTTGATTCGTCAAAAGAGAATGTATGATCTATATTTTCCCTTTGGCCATGAAAAAGCGTTTCCTTTTAATAAAAGCTCATTAGTTACATTTGGTTAATTATACTATGGTTCAGATTCATCTTTACTGTAACCTTATCAAGTTAGTGAAGCTAGAAGTGCAAACTCATATTTTAATCTTCATATTATTTTCATTCATTTTTTTATTATTATGAATAAATTTCATTGTTGTTGTTAATCAAAAACTTGAGTCCCTCATTCTATTCTCGCCCTTCTTGGCACGAACTTGTGGGGAAGAATTACTATGTAAGATTCGGTATTGGGTTTAAATATTAATTGTTAATTAATTAACATATTTTCCGATAGTAATCGGATGGCGCAGTCGTTTTCCAATTATTTGGTTATGATAATGAAGATAAAGTAAACCGGACCCTTACACATTTGACGCAAGTTTTTGTGTTTGTGCTCCGGTGTTTTACCTGCATATTCCCATATTCAAATCTTGTGTTGTGCTACAGTGAAGTGTAAATTAGTGTAATTTAATTTGGCGACAAAGGCCTTTATTAAGGAATGCCGATTTCCTATACTTACGACTAACAACGGAATCCCTCGAACATGTATGCCACAGATTTTCACCAAATTGAAATATGTTACTCATCTGAAGCAACTATAGATGCTTGCAAAACAAGAGAGTTCGAAATTGTGTTTCTTTCAAAATAAACCGCGAAAACGAAAAAATTTCAACATACATAGCCATACAAGGACTCCATTGTTAAGCGGTTAGGCTATGTGGGGTTTCCTTTGTAGCACCCAAAAAATTCGAACATTTTTGTGTATCAATTTTTTTCTATTCTCGTGAAGAATAAGGGTGCTGCAGAGTTTTCGCCCCTCCTCTCCCTACCAATGATGCATCCACCACCATTTCTGGAGATGATTTTCTCGAAGAAAATTGAAGTTTTGATTGTAAATGACACTTGAGAATATTAACAATAATGAAATAGTTGAAAGGCGAATCGTGCCAACACCTCCTAAAAAGAAAGCCTATGCACTGAAAATTCATACATTGTTACATCATCACAAAAAGGCATTGTTAATCGTATTTCTACCAATAATAAGCCCTAAATTATGACTTCTTATGATCATGTAACAATGTATGAATTTTCAGTGCACAGGCTTTCTTTCTAGGAGGTGTTGTTCGTGCACGGTTTTGTTGGCCAACAATGATTATAAAAATTTGTTGCGGTGGATTTGTAACCGTTTTGTTGCTAGGAGACGAAGTTTATTTTGCAAAAATAAGATTATGAGGATTGAGAAAAAGAGACGCAGGTTGCGAGAACTGTCAAGGCAAAAAAAAGATGGCGGCTGTGTGGAAGTAGTGCCGTTTTAGTGGGGAGAGAGAAATTATTTCTAGCCTAAACAAATTACATCAGTAATAGAGTAGATTAGTTCTTCATTAAATAAAGCAATCAGCGCGTCCAATTGGAACAGCGATTTTCTTTTGGGAAATTTCCGTAGCTGATTGTGGAAAGATTGGCTTCGCAGAGGTAAGGCCTAAGGCCGATCATGGGGGATCCCCCCCTCTCAACGCCGGGGCAGCGGAGCCGTAGTTTCTCGCCTAGGAGAAACGAGAAGAGAATAAAGCTCAACCCAGGAGACTCAGGGCAAGAGAAATCTTCCCGAAATAGCTCCCCCCGTAGACACAAATCAAAGAAAGATAAGTCGAAAAATGATAACACTAAAGGCAGTTCTACTAGTCCAGCTTCTAAGAAAAAACAAAATAATTCATTAGACGGGAACAAGGGCGAAGGCTCCTCATCAAGGTTCATTCCCCCGTCCTCAAGTGTTTCTCCTGACCCCATCTATGAGCAGCTGAAAATCGCGGCAAGACCTTGGTTGCTTGTCGAGGCGAAAATTAAGGACCCCTCAAGTCAACAGACCCTATCTGTAGGATCTTTAAAACGTATTTTGAATTCGCTCACAGGTGATACCCCAACCATTAATCAACTTAGATCTGGGAACTTCTTAGTGAAGTTCAAATCAAGTAACTTGACGGAGAGGTGTTCGAAATTCAAGGACATCGGAGCTATCATTCTATCGTACGAAGTGCCCAAGTTTCTCACGTCCTCTGTGGGATTAATTTACGGAATTAGGGCCTCTGTGACACTAGAGGAATTACAAAATTCTTCGGACCTGGGAAAGGCCATCACTGGTTTCAAGAAATTCCCCCCCTCCCTTTCCAGGGGCCAATTTAACTAAAATTCTTCTTTTCTTTAATAGATCTGTCTTACCAAGCAAGCTGAAATTCGAGCATGAGATTTTCCAAATTAGCTGTCCGCCCCCACGTCCCATGCAATGCATGCAATGTCACAGGCTGGGACACACGAAAATAAAGTGCCCCAACCCTGCCAGCTGTTCAAAATGTACCAGTGAAGAGCACTTGCGAGATAACTGTAAATCCACCTTTTTCCTATGCATCAACTGCAAAGGAGGCCATTCCCCTTATTACAAAGGATGTCCAAAATTTCGATATGAGACTCTAATTAGAATTAAAATGATTAATCTATACATTTCTTACTTCCAGGCTAAAAAATTAGTCGATATGGAGCTAGGCGAGGAATCTCCTAACCAAAGAACTTATGCGTCTTTAATTAATCCGACTTACGGCCAAAATAGCTCTGTTTACCCCTCTCGAGGGAGTCCCCTCCAGAGGCCCTTTCCTGAATCGAATTTTAATTCTCATGAGCAAAGTCCTCAATGCTCCCAGGCTTACACGTGTACGACTAGTGGGAGAAGTGAGGTTCCTTTTTTCCCTTCCTCGCAAAACTTGGAAATGGAGTCAGAAGATCAAACAGGAAATGTTGACAGTGTGTCTAATCTTCATGCGTCCCAGATCCAATGGTCTCAATTGTCGCCTTTTTCCTGTGAACTTCAGGCTCAAAAGTCTTTAGCTGCCCAAGCTCAACTCACTCCAAGTAAAGTCTCTTCCATGAAATCTGCTACTGCACCTATAGTTAAAGAATCAGAAGCAAGTATGTGTTTGAAAACTTTTATTTCAGCCTTGATGGAAAATTTGGATTCATCTGGTAATCAAAATAACTCTGGGGGCATCGAAGCAACTTTAGAGTATTTAAGGAAAAGTTTCTTAGTCCCCCCTCCCTGGTTTGAAGACGTTTCCCTGTGGTGGCATGAAATGCTTCACCCCATTTACCATGCCCATGTGCAAAAAGAGAACAATTAATTTGATACACTGGAACGTTAGAGGCGTCCAGTCAAATTGGGAAGATGTTTGCTTACTAAAAAATAAATCGAACATTCTTACATTATGTGAAACTTTCTTGAATTCAGGAACTAATTTACGCATCGGCAATTTTGTTACCTACCTTAATAATAGAGAATCTTACGGAGGCGGGAACCTAGTTTCGGTTGATCCACACATTCCTCATTTCATCAACTCAGTTAGACATATAGATCGTATAGCAATCATAGATCTGGTCATCCACCACGAGAACAGGTGGCTTCATATTTACTGCCTTTATGTCCCGGGGTATATTAAGAGGGAAGCATGGGATAGTCTGCTTAAATCATTATCCTCCCCCTTCCTCATAGTGGGGGATTTCAACGCTAAGAGCCCTTTATGGGGGTGCAATAACTACAACTCTAATGGTAAACTCCTTGAAGACCTGTCCTTCTGCTATAACTTAAAGATTCATTTCACAACAGACTTTACATATCATCCTCCTAGACATACCTGGGCGCCTTCTAACTTGGACATAGCTTTTTCTTCCCCTGATTGTCCTTAATTAATATTGACACTGTGAAAGGTTCCTTTGGGAGCGACCACCAACCTATCCATCTATCGATCCAAATGCAGTCCCAAGTCAATCATCCTCAATCTCCAGGAAGATCTTTCAGTGCTTCTCAAAGGCGAGAATCTAAATGGGACTTAACTTCGGACAACATGGTTTTCCTCAGGTCTAGTGACATTGTCCATCAATTGTCCCTTTTTCAAAAACGTCTTAAACCTCAATTTCCTCCCAATAGATCTACCCCCGCCAGACCCTCCTGGTGGTCGCCTGTGTGCGAGTCTGCCATTTGGTTTCGCAACAAGGCGAGAAGACGTTTTTTGAAATGTAGATGCACTCCTTGTTGGGTATCCTCCAAAAAGATGAAAGCTCTGTGCAAAAGAGTCTTAAAAAAAGAAAGAAGAGACTATTGGAAGAACATCATCACAACCAGTAAAAATAATAGTATTTGGAAAACCCTTAAGCTATTTCTCAAGACACCATCTCCATCTACCCCCTTAGTCAAGAGTGTGGAAGGCACCATTCTTTCCCCCAAAGACTCGGCGGTCGCAATCCTCAACCGTGTAATTGGCGCCCCCAAGAGAAGCAATCAATCCTGGCCGTCCCCTCTCCCAGATTCTTTTCTTCCCCCTTCTGAACTAAATTTCTGGGAGCAACCTTTCACTATGGGAGAACTAAAAGCGGCATTAAGAAGCAAAATAAGCGCACCTGGCCCTGACAATTTAATGAACCGCACTTTCAAGAGATTAAACTCAAGTCAACTTGGCATTCTCCTTGAGCACTTCAACAACTCATGGATGACCGGTATCATCCCTAGTCCCTGGAAAAAGTCCTTCATTCATCCAGTTCTTAAACCGGACAAACCTGCAGATCTAGCTCCCAGCTACAGGCCAATTGCACTAACATCATGCCTTTTAAAGACTGTGGAGAGAATGATACATGTCAAACTCCAGCATTTTATAGAATTCCATAGGCTGTTACCTTCATCCATCACTGGCTTCCGTAAGGGTTTAAATCACATCTTCCCTATTATTAAACTGACTGACACTATCTATTCTGCATGGGAAAATATGAAAATTACTGGTGTAATCTTCCTTGATATCGAGAAGGCATATGATTCGGTAGATCATACTATCCTCATTGATAAACTTACCAAAATGGCAATCCCTCGCCGTTTTATAATTTGGATCTCCTCTTTCTTGAAAAAGAGGGAAGTAGGAATCAGGTTCCCAGGAGGAACAGAGTGGCAGGTGCAACACAGAGGGCTACCCCAAGGGTCCATTCTCAGTCCCACTTTATTCAACCTCTTCATCGCGAATATAATAGAGATCCTTCCAAAAGACATTGGTGTTAACATCTTCGCTGATGACATAGCAATTTGGTCAGTGGATAAAGGGGTCCCCGAAACAAGGCTTTCTCTTCAGGGAGCCTGCGACCGACTTACAAGGTGGGGTGAGAGAAATGTCATCTCTTTCTCCCCAGAGAAAACTATTACTATGTTTTTTATTAAAAGTGGTCCTTCTCCAACAGTCCCTCTTTATCTAAATGATTTTCCGCTTCCAATCAGGCACTCTCACAAATTCCTGGGTGTGGTCTTTGATGACAGACTTAGATGGCAGGCTCATGTATCTCATCTAAGAGCAAAACTGATCAGCTATTTAAGTAAAATTAGACGGGTAATTAACCACAAATGGGGGCCACCATGGACGGAAACCCTATCGTTGATTTCCACCCTCCTCCAGATTAGCGATCTACACTGTTTGTTCCTTCTCCTGTCTTCAAAATCCGCCAGTGAACCCCTAATGAGAATGGAAAGGAAAATACTGCGTCTTTGTGTTCGTGCCACCCAGTCAACTCCCATTCCTATCCTCTATGCAGACTCTGGAATCCTCCCACCTCCCCTAAGATGGGAAGCGAACCTAATACCATTAACTCTTGCGTACTTCCAAAGCCTCCCGTGTAGAGAAGTGCACAGTTCCCTTCAGAGGAATTGCTGGGAAAGTTTCTCCTCAAACAAACTTAAGTATTTGGTTATGGAGAAAATTCATAGACATAGATGTGAAGATTTCCAAATATGTTCCACTAAAATCATAAAAGATCCGAGTTTCCTCAACAAATTGCCGGGAGATTTCGTCACCCTTCCCAATATTTCAGCAAAGCACCCCCCGGAACGAGTTAGGCCTGTAATCTTTGAACTATTGCAAAACTCTTTTGGAAATTACAATAAAGTCTACACAGATGCCTCCTTATCCCCAGGTAATCCCCTAGGAGGTATTGGCGTCTACTCCCAAAACTCTATCCTTATTTCGAACAAAATAGGCCCGGTGTCAAATGTATCAACATTGGAGCTAATTGCGATTCATAAAGCAATATCGCTAATAGCACTAAAAACAGTGGATAAGTATGTAATTGTCTCGGACTCAAAAAGCTCGATCTCGAAAATTTTAAAAGCTCTGGAAACAGGAATTTGGTACTACAAAAGTTTGCTGGGATACATAATGGAGCTAATCCTTTACCTTTCTATGAGAAATTACTCTGTCCACTTCCTTTGGACCCCGGGGCATAAAGGCATAAGTGGTAACGATTTAGCCGACAAATTAGCGAACTGGGGAAGAACTTCAAATCGACCCGCTAAACCTCCTTACTTTGATTATTCGTCTTTGAAGTCCTACATTAAGAGCAGCTCTCTAGTGCTATGGGAGCACGAGTGGCGCATTGAGCCTCGAGGTGGTCACTACAAGAAGTGGAAGCCTTCTATCCTGGGCCCAGCTTCTATCCCGCCTAAGTGGCTACCCTTCATCCAGAGATCATCGCTTATTAGACTGAGAAGTGGCCACCTCCCACTTAACTCTTTCTTACATAAAATTAAAATTTCACAGTCGAATAAATGCTCTTGCGGTGAACCGGAGACAGTGGAGCATATTATTCTTTGGTGTTCAAATTTCTCCCTCCAGAGGGAGGATCTATTCCAAGCACTCAGTGCCTGCTCGATTCCTATATCTATGGAAAATATTCTCCTATTTTCGCCTCTTTCAAAGAAGGAAAAAAAAATGGTGATATCTTCTTTAATGATCTTTTTACAGAATACGGACCTTCTTCATAGAATTAATGGCCCGTTAAAACCCAATGAGTAACTCAGTACAAGCACGATATCTTTGCCTTTTCTTTTATCTTTATTTTAGTGGAAGAATAATGACTTAGGATGTACAGTGTCTCCTTGTCTGGATAGTGCCGATGTCGCCCATTAATTGTCTTTAAGTAGTTCGTAACAGTGACGATTGTGAAAGATCTTTAACGGCCTATGTTTTACTGTATGGTGTGCTGCGGTATCAGCTTGTCGCCCCTGGGTGGGATGATGAGAGCTGCAGTTAGAAGAAGAAGAAGAAAAGAGACGCAGACAAGATGGACGAGGAGTCGGGCAGAACGACGAGGCGCTTCCGAAAGCCATGATTGCACAAGAATCCATCCCTCTAATCGTTTTAGTTCCTTCTGTTTCTTGGAGATCCTTGCAGCCCGCCGAATAAAGATGACATCAGTATTTCGGATGGAATGTTGACAGTAGGCTGGACGCCAGCACGGACTGTTTCGATCTTCAATCGACACTTACCCATGCTTTAGGAACAGTCATTCGGTAAGGTGTATGAATTTTAGGAACATTAGCTTTGAGCATATTCTATCCTGAGTTTTTGTATATTGCAGATGATGGAGGAAACGAGTCCTACTTCTCAAGCCGATAGCCCTCTTCTAGAACTTAGATCCGGACAGTGCTTCACCGATGCTCACATCTACTGAATTCAAAAGAAAAACCAGCAGGTTGTATTTAGGTTAAGATTGACGATCCCTACTAACAACTAACAGCCCCCGCAGTCACTTACCTTTGCCCCCCCCCCTCCCACTTCGTTGCACTTACCTGCCCCCGTCAATCGGTTTCCTTTCGATCTGCGAAATCCTCTAGGACATGAGTACCTAAAGTAAAGACGACCATTGGGATTAATTGAATATATAAAAGGTTAGCATTAGGAAGAAACTACGAACGTCCGGAAACTATTATTGAGAAAGAACTTACTTTTCCAAACGATGTCTATCAATCTCCAAAGAACTCTGAACGCCCTCATGAATGTCCGAGACTTTAGTTCCCGTGTTGAAAACTTTAAATTGCTTATCTTAAATTTAAATGCTAAAGTTGTTCTTTTGAAAAATTATTGACCTAGAAAAGACATTTACTTATTGAAAGATTTCAGTTCAAATAATAACTGAAGATTGTTTTAAAGAAATTAAACTTTACTGCCTTTTTATTCTGTCAAGGCCGTGGGCCTAAAGGGGTGTTTTCCTCCAGTGAATAAATCGAGACGCTTAGCGATAAACATTTAATAGAGAGATGCGATGTATCCTCACTCTAAGTAAAGCCTTTGAGCGATGTATAGTTTGTTTGATTTAATAAAGCCCCAGATATTTTGCCAGAAGTTATTGTTTTATTTTTATTGGTTGGATAAGCCCACACCCGCCTACCCCACTCTTTCCATAGAAAGCGTTAATAAAGAGAGTGCCAGTCCTTAATAAGAGGACGAACACAGGGAGAATCGCGTTCCAAAAGATAATCGAGCCTTACCCCGACAAACTCTAGTAGACGGAACCGGAATCGCTCGGGAAACCCTCAAAGGAGAAAACTTGAGCGTTACACCTTGTAAGTGTACCTCATCAATTTGCACCTTCAATTCAGAGAGGTCTAAGTGCGTTATATTTTCTTCAAGTCATTGAAATTGTGCGTTATATTTTCTACACGTTCGAAGAAAACGTCGTAGAGCTTAGCTACAATGTCAACAGCGTTTCGAGGAGGATCTTCTCGACTCGTCTTTGATTCTTTGCTCTTCAGGTGCCGTAGCAGAATCAACGTTGGAGCTACAGCAGTAGTTTCAACGAGACTATTCTTGTTGCATCTTCAGAGCTATTCTTTCTTGCGAGTTTCGTCCAGGGACGTACGACCGGCACGAATCGTCAGTGTTTGGGTGCGGTAATGCAAGAAGGAAATGAATTTTCGATTGAAAATGGAAGGAAAAATTCTGCGACTATCATGGCCGACGCCTTTACCAATTGGGCTATCGCAGACACCTGGACAGCCAAGCTGTCTCAAGGTGTCTTTTAAAGACAACCAAGTTGTCACGGTTGAAAGCCCAATGGGAGACGGGAACCTGGCCCGCAGATCGAGAATTTATCCACTCAGAAAGTTGATGAATTCACATAAATCTGCGACCTGGATTCGAACCAGGAACCTCGATTATCAATTGGTAGAGGCGTCGGCCATGATAGCCGAGGTTCCTGGTTCGAATCCAGGTCGCAGAAATTTTCCTTCCATTTTTAAATCGAAAAATCATTACCTATGCTTGGAGAGCATCTCCAGTTTATAATCATTATTATTTAAATGCAAGAAGGAGTGTCATATTCTATATTTCTGGCCCAGCAAATCTTTGATTCGACATTGTCAAGGAGTGTCAACATAAAGTACTTTATTGTAACGTCTGCCAATCGATCATGCAAGTGACCCCCCCTCCACACAAACAGACTAGCTCAGTATTCCAAAAGGGTCATGAAATTCTTCAACATAATCAATTGCCAGAACGTCGGGTTCTTTGAATTAAATAAAATTGTAGAGGAAAACTCGAGAGTGAATTACTTCAATTGAAATAGCAAGGCAAGGTGTTAAAATCAAATAAAATAATCTTTATTTCAAGAAAACAAAATCAAGTTGAAAGGAGTGGGTAAATGCAAATAAACTTAACAACTAATCTTAAATTCAAAGACTATATTGATATGCTAATAAATGATCAAATGAATCTAAATGCACCTGCTGATTAAACCTAAGTTAAACACAAAAAGGCTATTCACTCTAAATCTAAATGCAAATAATACTTATTCTCTTATTTAAAATTCAACCTGTGCTCATGTGATTACTCTATTAAAATACCTCACCCAATCTTATCACTAATTTCACTTATCTCTATCTCAAAATAAAATTACAGGCTCTAACAAATGTTCACTTACAGTTTGTGTCCACTAAGCAGAAGTTTCTATATCCACATTCGTATTATTACACTATCATTTTAACACATATATCCAAGGGCACACTATAAAACACAATATAGATCACAACACCAATATTTCACTTCTTTGGGAATCACACTTAATTCCTGTCTGAGGACTATTCGCTTTGCTCTGACACAAGAATCTGGATCGAAAGTGTCCAAAGCAAGTTCAACTGATACCTGCACAATCTCGGAATTTCTATGCGTAGCTTGTAGATTCTATGTAGCCGTCTCTATTGATGTAGATCTCTGAAGAAATCTTCTCCCTGGTTAGTTTTGTCGTCTCACAGAAATCACTGCCATTAATTTCTAAGTCGCAGGACATCTAATTATCTCCATGGTTTAATCAATTTGCCATCTTATTCACAAAAACAGGGGATTTGCATATTTCACCTCTCAATTGGGATTCATCTCATTTTCAGCACTCATCCAGTACTTCAAAATAAAGAAAACGCCAGGAAAGTAATGTAACGAATCTAAGAAAGGTTAGTTAGATTAACATGAGGTGCCTGCTTGATTTAAATTTAGAATTTTCAGTTTACATAGTTAGATTAGGCCGATAATAAGTTCACAGGGCACCGCCTTCCACACAGCAATAACCAGTGTTTAATTTTGGTGGGACATCCCCTCTTGATTTGCTGAAAATGTAAGGAGAAGGGTCGCTTGACGATTTCTGACCACCAACTAACTGAAGTTTGCAATTATCGAAAGAATCAGATTCGAAGTTATCCTTCTCAAACAAAATTCAAACAAAAACATGAGCCCTGCCATGCGTCGACATGGGAGCTCGGGGATTTTCGTCTCGCCCCCCCCCCCCCCTTCAAGGCTTCGTGCCTTTTATCATCTCCGAGCATCCGGCCTCACTTTCATCCACAAAAAAAAAAGAAATTGAGAGTAAAAACTCCCAAAATTGCATATTTGCCTAATAAAACTTCATCTCCTCTTGAACACATGAGAGATAACATTTATTATTTATTATAATACTTCACATTAGTATTCATGTCGTACACCAATATGATTCGCAATAATCAAAAATTCTATTTCCACTGACATCCCCTCTGGATGAAAACGCATTATAAAATCAATTCTTTAATCAATTAATATCTCAATTGTAATCAATTCCCTTACACAAATTCTTATAACAACATCGTCACTATATTAAACACGTCATAATGAATTCCTCTTCAAAAGACAACAAATGAATCTATCATCACTATGAATCTATTAATATTCAAATTTCCTTCATTAAACACGTGAAACGTCACATTATTTCTTTTCCACTGCGATAGAGCAGATTGACTTTGCTTTATTTCAATGATAATTTCATTTTCTATTATCCATGTGCTTTTGAATAAAAATCTTTATTTTCAATTACACGTTCTCGCTTTCTTGTCATTACTCTGCAAATCCACTTGACAATTGATAGGAAAACTGTTAAAATTACGACTGAGGAAGTAAATATTAGTAAAGCAACATGGTAATTAAATGCACACTGGAGCTAACTTGAACTAAGAATAGAAAATAATTTAATTTTAATTTAATTTATTCAGATCAGAATGTACAAGCAAATACAAACTGCCCCTACAGGTGATAAAACCCAAGCGGGGGAAGAAATCAAAAGAAAAAGATTACATTTCGGAACAAATAAATCAAAATCAGATATTTAAAATCTTAAAAATAGAATTGGTTGGGTCATTAAAATTGTCTACATCTTTATGAGAAAGGATTCTATTATACAAAGTAACAAGTTTATAAGAAGGAGCTATAAAAGTTTATATTTCTCTCCAATATTTGTCCTCGTACTAGGAGCTATTAAAGTAAGATACTTATGACTACTTTTTCTAGGAACTGACAGCCCGATAGATGACAAACCTCGGGCATCCAAACAGCCCCAGAAACACATGCCAAACCAAACCGATTGATTCACATGCATTGCCTCGGACGTTCAGCTGTTTCTTGCCAGTCCCAATATGGCGGCGCGAAGGCACCACTAGAGGGGAGGTCACTGCCAGTCTTTCTTTCATTTGTCTCTGGTGGCAACACGCTAATTCACAATCACCGCACGCACAAACAAAACCCATTGGCAAACAAACATGACGTCACAAACTTCATTACGAAACCAAAATTCCATAGAGATGAAGGAAAAATGAATTAATTTTAAAAATTTTTTATGGAAAAAACCGAAATTAAGATTAAAAAAAAAACCCTATCGCCCTCTACACGGCCAGAAGTATCCATAACAAGAGGTAGCTTCGTGGTATGACTTGCAGGGACGGAGTCTATAAAGGGACAGAAATCACAGAGCTTGGATTTTAGTAATAGTACGTGTAGATATGCTTATGGAATTGTGGATTCTCTTTCTGTTATTTCTTACTATTATCGGAATTTCCACACTTTCCTGGCATCATCGGATTCCTTTATAATAATCTGATATTAAAAAAAAGTAAAATACAGGGTGAGTTTTCAAATGACTTGTCATTCATGTGACAGTTGAGAGAGTGACATTCGTATGCATGATAGTCGTTTGTGGGAAGTGGCGAAAATGGTGTTATCTCTTCAACAGCGCATTTTTGTGGTAGAGCACTGGCATGGGTCAAGGAAACAGTGTGCAGATAAGTTTAAAATTAAGTTTCAAGTTGGTGATGTGCCTGCAAAACCTCCTGCTAAGAGTGCAATGCAAAACGGGATCAGTACTGAATGCAAAGAAAGTGCGCAAAAGGACGGTCCGTACGACAGCAACCATTGCTGCTGCTGAAGAACACATGCTATGCAGTCCCAAAATGTCATCACGGCGGCTATCTCAGCAACTAGGTTTGTCTCAGTCAAGTGTAATGAAGATCATGAAACAGGATTTACACTTACACCCCTTCCAAATGACCACTGTGCATCAGTTCCATGATGTGGACAAGCCAGCCAGGGTTCAGTTTTGTGAATGGTTCCTGAGCACCATTGCTCCGGAGGTGCTGGAGGATGGTTATGTATTCATCCAACGCCACCTAAAAAACAAAGCCTTCTCACTGTCTGTGAACTGCGTCATCAAACCAGGGCTGAAATCCAACTTGAATTGTTTACAACAAACGAAAAAACGCTGATTACAACAGGTGCTGTTTCGTTTGTTGTAAACAATGAAAGTTGAATTGTCAGCCCAGGTGTGAGGACGCAGTGACCAGGCTTTGTTTTTTAGGTGGCGTTGATTCATCTCAGATGAAGCGTAGTTCGATCTGTCCGGTTACGTCAACTCACAGAACATGCGTCGCTGGTCTTCCGTCAATCCGCATGTGTTCTTGGAGTCTCCACTGCATCCATAAAAAATTGGAGTGTAGTGTGCTGTCTCCGCCTGCCGCATCATCCCTGTGAATAGTGACCGTTATATGCACAACATCTTCAACGTGTTTGCTGCACAACTTACTGATGACGAGCGTGCCAATGCTTACTTTCAGCAAGATGGTGCAACAGCCCATTCTGCATACGCAACACTTGCCCGTATCCACCCGAACATGTGATCAGTCAAGGACAGAACAGCCCTTGCCATCACGGTTGCCAGACCTATCGATTTGCGATTTTTTCCTCTGGGGTGCACTGAAAGATGTGGTCTACCAGAACAATTCACGCACAATCGCCGACCTTCAACAAAACGTCCAGGCAGCCATTCCGGCCATTCCAGCGGAAACCTTGCTCGTGCCTTCAGGAACATGTGGACACGCCTTCACACGTGCCTCGAGGTTAATGGAAGACACTTCCAGCACCTACTCTAGGTTATTTGCACTGATCTTTGATCATTGTTAACTCTTTTCATGCTCATTTTTACATGTTGTTCACCAGGCCACTTTTAAAAAACTCACCCTGCATTACTCTTACAAGAAAATAGGTCCTATAAACGGATTAAACTCTAAAGATTATTCAATTATAAATATAGCAAAACTAAGTAAGACATTATTATCAATTAAAAATAAATCGGCAAATGTTTAAAGGACAATTCTACGGTCATATACAACTTTATTTAAATCGAAAGCCTAACCCATTAATAACATCGTGGCATATTAAAAAAAAATTTAATTCGAACTCTAAATGTGTGAAACAATGAAAATAATGAGCGCGGTTTGAAATCGGTTGACATCCATCTTGGGTGAGGCTATAGCTACTATATTATACCGAGCAGACTGGACCGCCATTACGGAGCCCACTTGTAATAGTAATGCATGCTATAAGAGCGAGGATTTTTATCTTACTGATTAAAATCTTTTCGAAAATGGCTAAAATTGGAAGAAATGGAAAGAGCAGTGTCAGATTAGTACATGCCTGTGCGATGGAAGCCTATTATTACCAACATTTCGAAGAAATTTTAATATTTATTTGTCAAAAGAGCTAGAATTTAGTTGCCTCATCTCGTCAAGAGAGGGCCATACTAATGAAGCTAGAAATATATCTAGCGATTCGCGTTCTGTATTCCCCTTGCGACTCGCAAGGAGATGGTCTTCGCACGTAGCCAACGAAAAAGACAGGCCCCGGCGCGGAAAAGTCACCTGACCATGGTAGGCTGATCAACAATCCAACCTCCATTGTTTTCAACAAACGAAAAAATACTCATTCTTAAAATCCAAGATGGAAACAATGATTACATTGTTATTCAGTCTAGGATGATCAGGTGATTTTTCCGCGCCATGGCCTGTCTTTTTCTTCGACTACGACTTCGCACGTAGCCGACGAAAAAGACAGGCTGGGGCACCAAAAAGTCACATGACCAAAGTAGATCTAGCAACAATCCAATAGTCATTGTTTCCATCTTGGATTTCAACAATCAGTGTTTTTTCGTTTGTTGGAAACAATGAAGATTGGATTGTTGCTGGAGCTACTTTGGTCATGTGACTTTTTAGTGCCCGGCCTGTCTTTTTAGTTGGCTTTGACTTCGCCGAAGCCAACGAGAAAGACAGGCCTCGAAGCGGAAAAGTCACCTGACCAACTGGGTCTGAACAACAATCCAATCTTCATTGCCTCCATCTTGGATTTTAACAATCAGTATTTTTTCGTTTGTTGAAAACAGTGAAGGTTGGATTGTTGTTCAGACCTAGTTGATCAGGTGACTTTTCCGCTTCGAGGCCTGTCTTTCTCGTTGGCCTCGACTTCGCACGAGTGACGTAACAGTTAGCTCCACCCTTTGGCAACGCGCCATCTTGGTTCCACACATGTCGTTGCTAAGCATTAGATATGCTGATTCTGAGACTAGTTTGGCTACATAAGCGATCAGAATGCTTGCAATAAAACTATATTGTATTGCTACGTTTTTTTATGACGACCCAAAATTAATTTCTAAAGGATAAAATGGTTTAAACTCTTCCTAGCAACGAATGTGTGGAACCAAGATGGCGAATCAGTAAGGAAATGACGTCTCTTCGTACGAAGTCCATTACACATGTTTCTAGCTTCATTTATATGCCCCTCTCTTGACGAGATGAGACAACATTATGCTCTTTTGACAAATAAATATTAAAAGTTCTTTGAAATGTTGATAATAATAGCTTCCATCGCACATGCATATACTAATCTGACACTGCTCTTTCCATTTCTTCCAATTTTAGCCATTTTCGCAAAGATTTTAATGAGTAAGATAAAAATCCTCGCTCTTATAGCATGCATTACTATTACAAGTGGGCTCCGTAATAGCGGTCGAGTCAGCTAGTAAAAATATAGTAGCTCTATGTGAGGCCGTGACGTAGTTGGAGTCAAACGTAGAAAAACAATGTAATCTGAATAACAATATAGACCGAAAAACAATGTAATTTTCATTGTTTCCGTCTTGGATTTAACAATCAGTATTTTTTCATTTGTTGAAAACAATAAAGGCTGGATTGTTGGTCAGGTGATTTTTTCGCGTCAGGGACTTTCTTACCATAGACAGATGACTTTTCCACGTCTGGGCCTGTCTTTTTCGTTGGCCTCTTTTGACTCAAACTACGCCACTTCTGGAAAAAATGGCCAGCGGAAGGGGAGTGCAAAAGCGCCGTTTTTCACTTTTCAAAGCAGTTTCTTATATTGAAATTATGGACCAAATTTAAAAATTTCAACGGGAATGTGTTATATTTATATCAAAGAATGATATTCTGTAAAACAATTGTAATCGTTTTTTTGCGTAGAGTTGTCCTTTAAATAAATAGTAACTACACCCCAGTGATTAAAGTATTTAAGCTTAGCATGTATATCAAAATTTATTCTACATGTATCTGTAATTAACACCCCCTCCCTCAGTAGACCTTTTGTTAAAATGTAATAGAGCATGTCTCGGAAATGACCCTAGTGCAAACCAAAGATACATGCATTAAGTGTTTTGTGAAGTCGGGCTTCTGTCAAGCAAACCGGACTTCTCTCCGATTGATAATATATTGAGTTCGTTTCGTCCCCAAGGCCTCTAATCATTTACTTTACCGGATTAGACTGCATTCCTCAACGAACACCAGCAATCCTGAAGGGAACTTTGGAGGAAACCAGCTACTTCGATTAGTCTTTCGCTCCTATTCTCGAGTCCGACGTTCGATTTGCACGTCAGAATGGCCACAGTTCTCCACCAGAGCTTCATCAGGCTTCGTCCTGCCAGAGGATAGTTCATCTTTTCCAAATCCCAACGGCTCAGTGACCGAGAGCGCTAAGGTCCCAGCGAGCCGCGTGTTCGAATCCCGCCGATGGCATGGATGTTTGTTTGTCCCTTTACTAACAAGCTTGGAAAACCAAGCACATCCTCAGTAGATTAACCCCCTGCTAGGTTACATTTCAAATATGTCCAATGGTTAACGTCCTCAACACCGAAAAGATAAAGGAGGAATAAAGTAGACAAATTAAAGTTGATAAACTCATAATTTGTTGAAGTTTGAAAATGTTCTTAGACTTAAAATTATTTTTTAAATGCGAGAGTTGAAGTGTTTGTATATTTTTTCTATTTTTTTGTCACTTATTCGTCGATTCCATTTTTAAAGTGATATTAACCAATACCGCCTAGAGAGAAAGCCTGCTTACGGAAAAATCATACATTGTTACATCACCTACGGTAGGGACCATTTCGGGGTTATTATTGGTAGAATTATGATTAACAATACCCTACCGTAGATGATGTATAGATGGAGGAAGGATGCCACTTTTCCACAAAAGAATTTTAATCTTCATAGATGTATACATTTCAACTACCAGGTAGTCATCATCAGTATGAGTCGAGGTAACAAACAAGGAGAGGGTTTTTTATAAGAGTAAGAAGCCAATAGGGCGCAAAAGAATTTGCCTCTCAAGAGTGGTTGGTCCAAATTAGCGGACCTAGGAGAGAGCTTTACAGAGTTTTAACAGAAAATACAGAAGAAAAATCCGATAAACAACAGAAAGGTGAAAAAAATGGAGAAAAGAAGCCAAGAAAACCGTTATTTAGCATGGGCTAACAATGTTTCCCATCGTGATAGATCAAGAGGTCCAGCATCATGATTCAGGAGTTTTTGTTTTTCGCACTTCATAATCTCCACGGACTCCAAGAAATTGTCTTTTGCAGTCATCAGCCACAAGTAGAATGTTAAAGTTTTCTGTCTTCATGACGTGTCCAGTATTAATTATACAGGGTGTTTCAAAATTATGTACAATAAATTTAGTGACATATTCTTCAGGTCACAAGAAGACGAAAATGTTCTATAGCACTTTGTCTGGAAACGATTTATTTACGCGATACAGCCAACTAAACCCGTGGATCCAAATTACAGGAATTGTTCAAAGTGCCCGCCACCAGCTCGCACGCACGCTTCGGCTCGTTGCATGAGCGACCGTCTGATATCATGGAAGAGTTCGTCGCCAGCATTAGGAACGGTTTGGCATGCATTTTCAATTCGTTGTCGCAGATCCATAATGTTAGGAACTTCTGTGCTGTAGACGATCGTTTTCACATGACCCCACAGAAAAAAGTCCAAGGGATTAAGGTCGGGTGATCTTGCAGGCCAGGCTACCGGTCCACCTCGACCTATCCACCGATTCGTGTATGCAGCATTAAGGTGTGCTCGCACAACATGGCTGAAATGTGCTGGAGCGCCATCATGCATGAACCACATGTTAGATCTTATCAAAAGAGGAACATCTTCCAGTAATTCTGGCAATGCATTCTACAGAAACAAAAGATACGTTCACCCAGTCAATCGTGGCGGCAACACATAAGGACCAATTAAGTTATTTCCGACAATTCCACACTAAACGTTCACGGAGAAACGCTCTTGATGCGCTCGAGCTCTGGTAACATGCGGGTTAGCATCTGCCCAATGGTGCTGGTTGTGAGAATTTACGATTCCTGTCCGGGTGAAGGTTGCTTCGTCCGTGAAAAGTATCTGGCCGAGACAACTAGGGTCTGCAGCGTGACGACGTTGTATCCATTGGCAAAATCGTTGTCGGTGTGGATAGTCCGTTGGGTTCAGTGCCTGAACCAGTTGCAGGTGGTATGGATGCAAAAGCTGACGGTGAAGAATGCGCCAAACAGATGAGTGCGGAATGTGTACCATGGAAGAAATACGACGGGTGCTTGTCTGTGGTTCATCATGTATGATGTCAATTATCACATACTCATCATCCGGAGAATGTGCTACAGGCCGCCCTTGTCCTGTTTGACGGCCAAAGGAACCACGCTCCCTCAAATGTCTGTCGACAGATACAAATGTTCGGTTATTTGGCAAACGTCTATTCGGAAAGCGTTCTTGGTAGAGTCTTCTTGCTTCCACAGCATTTCCGTCCGCAAGACCATACATTAGGTGCATGTCAGTGTATTCTGCACTGGAATACGTGTACATGACTTTTTTTTACGTAAATCGTAATGCGTATGTCAAAGCACACAAACGTTCTGAAATTGATATTCCTAGTGGATGTACAGTAGTGAAACTACAGTAATGGAAACAACCGTACACAACTAATGGAACAACCCTAAAGTAGGTTTAAATGGAACAAACTACTCAACCTAGTGTTGGGTCGAAACGCTGGAACTGCTAAAATATCGTCCGCTAACTACCGTGCTTCCCTACTGTATGATATTGGATTACTCGCAAACAAATCGTTTCCAGACAAAGTGCTATAGAACATTTTCGTCTTCTTTTGACCTGAAGAATATGTCACTAAATTTATTGTACATAATTTTGAAACATCCTGTATGTTCAGCATAAGCTGATTTTTTCCGGTCTATGGTTTCTTACGTAGTCGAAATGTTCCTTTATTCTGGTTTCAATTCTTCTGCGGGTTTATCCGATATATTTGTGATCACAAGTGCCACGCGTGATTTCGTATATCCCGGATTTCTCTGTTGTCTGGATTTTATCCTTGGTATTGCCTAAGTCTTCTCAACGTGTGGCTACTTCTGTAAGCCACCTGAATACCAAACAATCCTAGGATTTTCTCTAGGCCTCTAGTTAACCTCCTGTTATATGGGAGGCAAAAGTATTTCTTTCTGTCCCGAGTTCCGTGAGTAAGGGTTGTGGCTTCCATAAGTTTCAACTTGAAGTTATGCCTCTTAATTAATTTATCAACGGTTTCACTATTGAAACCATTGGCGGCAGTAGCTTCTTTGATCAGGCGGAATTCCATGTTCCTTTTCTCTCGCGTGATAGGGATGTTCAATGCTCGGTGAATCATGTGGTTATACGCAGCCAGCTTGTGGCCAAAACAGTGGTTGGAATTGCTGTGTATATAGACTGGTACGTAGTTAGGCTTCCTGTAGATACTGAAGGCAAGTTTACTTCCCTCTCTATGCACCAGTAGATCCAAGAAAGGGAGTGAATTATTACTTTCCTATTTGGGTTACTTTCGGTGAAAATCATGAAAGTTTGGCAAAAAGTGTGCACGAAACTGTAAATCCTCCCATTTGGGTGACTTTCGGAGAAAATCATGAAAGTCTCTCCACAGTGAAAGATATAGAGGGGCTTAGGTCATTAAGGTCGATGTGACAGACAGTAAAAATGTCATCTACATACCTATATCAGACCCTGGGAAAGTAATTAAAATTAGTACAGGCTAAATTTTCAAGTTGATTGAGAAACAAGTTGGCTAAGAAAGGGCTCAAACTGCTGCCTTTTTCCATTTTGTAAAATTTGCTGTCAAACTGGAAAAAGTTGTTGTAGCAGCAAAGTCTGCTGAGTAGCAGCAAGTCTCTAACCTTAGCCAAAGGAGTGTCATTGTCGTGCAAAACATCTTCAAGAATGTTTATTGTGTCCTCGATAGGTATGCTGGGAAACATCGCTGTGACATCAAAGGAGACCAGGATGTGGTTGTCAGAGATGTTGAAAGATTCTAGTTTTTTGGTAAGTTCTAGGCTGTTTTAGAACTGGTATTCCTCGCAGGTTCTAACTGATAATCTATTTCTGCTTTTACTTTTCACAATATTCATTTGAGAGAAAAGTCGTTCTACAGCAGCATTTCACAGCGGTAAAGATAAAAAGTGAAAAAAAAATACTTTGTCGACAATGGAAATCTTGGCTCACCTAGAGCATTGTATTTCATTCTCATTTCACACCAAAGTAACTGGAAGTCATTTGAATCTCCTCGTTTTCATTAACGATGCACACAATAGCTCCCATTCTGCATGGCAGAAAGTTGAAGAACTTCCCTTAAAAGAGCTTTCCGTCATCAAAAAAAAAAAGATGCCTTTAGCGACAATTTTAATAATTTGTTATGTCCTAGCCGGGAGGTTTGTGCATGTGTAGTTTGCGGTATTTATTGGACGAATTAGCCAATCTGAAGCGCATCTCGCGCAACCGCTTCTGATTGGCATGAAAGCGCGAAAACCTGGTGACTGTACCAGGTACTGCGTATGTGTTTGAATTTTTCTCACTCACCAATCTTTACAATTTTCTATTTTAAAGCACGATGAAAAACCTTCAGTTTTACTTTCAAAAAACATCAGACAATTTAAAAAACCTTCAGTTTTGGAGGGAAATCCTCCAACCTGGCAACACTGTTACCATAACCCAGGCCTGTCCAAGATTTCTGTCCGCGGGCAGTGCCCGTGCACGCGGGTAATTTTCCTCCCCCCCCCCCCCCATTGCACATTACGTTGATCAGTTCCTTAAAGTCGAGTTGCTAATTATCAATTGACACTGTAAAAAAAAAAGCAAAAAACGAGGCAGTTTACCATTCGTTTTAATGTGACAATTTTCTCGATTCAGGTAGAATTGTATTTTCTTTTTCCAGATAGGACACGATTGCATATTAAGCATTTAGAATCCGATCCGTGAACAATGAAAAAAAAACAACAGATTCTCCCACTCCGGTTTAAATACTGGTTCAGTGATTTTATGCTTTTTCGGAATGTGCGCCATGTTATGCGAAACGAAAAACAAGCAAGTATCAGTATCAAAAGAAATAATGCCTCACTTAACGGAATTGCCCCCTTAAGTCTGGCAACACTGCAAAGGAAAACCACTCCCGTCCTGAGTTTTGGACTGTCTCCTCGGCTTTGCCCGTGAGCTTTGCCCGCGAGCTTTTTATGTTGCACGCGGGCGACGCGCACGATTTGGACGGCCTCTGCCTTAACCAATCCACTGAAAAAGGTGGATTGACTGGAAGCCAACCATGTTAAGTAAAAAGTAGGTCCACGTCGGCGTAGTTTTTGCTGTTTCATTGAGATAACCACGTAAAGAAATTTATTTTGACTAATTTCTAAAGATGTCTTGGTTAATTGAAAATTCTGGCGGCTTTAACAATTGGTATATGTTATTCAATTAAATAAATTAAAGGAAAAATCAAAGTTAAAAAAATAAAGTTGACTATTAAAAAGCAACACCGAATAAAATAGGGTTTATTTTCTGTTATATTTCCAAATGACAAGAGATATTTAACCAGAATTTATATAAATTACACAAATAATTATTACTTTTTTTTGTTTTTTTTTTAAAATCGGAAGACTTGTGCAATATTATTACTCATGAAGTAATTGAGAGCATCTGTTTTAATGGACGTGAGTCACTGAAGGTTTTAATTGACAATTGCGTATTATTTTAGGTTGTCTTTTCGTATAAAAAATTCCGATAAAGCAATTTTCTATAGAAGACAATATTAGGAACCTGTAAAGAGTACCAAGAACGCTCAAACACCACTTTTTCGGTGAAAATTTGATTTTCGTAATCAAGGGTATTAAAAATCAGTTTTTATCAAATGTTTGTTCGTAACTTGAAGACAGTTTATTTCTTCTAAATATCCCATTGCTTTTATTGTCCGACATTTTACTTAAAATTATTTTCATTTAGTACTTTTTTTTTAGCTAGCAAATTTCATCGGCGAACTTCACAAATTTCACGTATATCGATTTCAAATAAATGTCCAGAGATTAAGTGGAACGAAGAGCGTTTAATAACAATAATTAAAAGAAACTTAAAATAAAAAAAATTGAAAAGCTGGTAAATAATAAAATTACCTTCACAATTTGATGTTTTCACCGACTTCGATTCTGTCATACTTTTACACTTCTTTCCGAATGTGAAATGCAAAGATTGAATTGCAAAATCCATAGATGTCGCTACAGTCTTTATTCTAAAATGCACTGAAATTTCTATTAAAGAACTAAAACGTAAATGTTAAAAAAAAATAATAATAATTAATCGAACTGAAATTGCTCAGAATCTTGAAGGAAATAACATGCTCTATTAAAATAATGAAATACAGAAAAATGATTACATTTTAAATGATTATTTCAATTTATAACTTTTCAGAGATAAATTCTATTGAGCGAAAAAGCTATACGAGTCGCATAGGATTAAATCAGTTACAGTTGAGTAAATTAAATTATATACAAAACATAATTTAAGAGGAGTCCGCTATGAGATAATCTAAACACTTTCACGATCATTTTTCTTGGTAAACACTCAAGAAAATATACTGAGAACTTTGAAGATAATTTTCCTTATTAGGAAGATTAAAAAAATAAGTTGACGCAGAAAATAAAGCTCTCGTTAATGCAAAATAAATAGAATTAAGAATAGCATTTTGCGTTCTTAATTACATTACATAGTTTAGAACTTTATTTTTATGATTGACTTACGAGTTCGGTTCTCGGATGATTCGTATTTGATCTAGAACTGCTGCTATTTGATTCCGTTCGATGCGTTTAATGCAATGGAAGTAATATTATCCGAATTTACTTTATAATCAAATTATTTTCGATTACTTAAATTTTATTCATCTTGGCTTGAAACTTTAGAAGACATTTATTCGAGGTTGAAGACATTTCTTTTTGTTGCGCCTAATTTGAAACGCATCTACCTGTTGCCGATAGATAGATTCTTCTTCGAACTGTTATCGTCTGCTACACATTCAGTAATAATGCCACCAACCTTTTTCCACTTTTCTACATAGAAAGTATACAATATGCAAAAAGTGCTCAAGTCAAAATTCCTTATATGTAAATCATTATGTACATTATCATATACCGAGTTGAAGACTCATCTTATCACAAATAGAATTGTATTACATAAAAATGGAGTGGAATATAAGAGGGTTGGGGCATAAGTCATGGCAACTATTTTTTTTCTTGTAGATATGTGAACGGATCACAAACGTATATGTGTCGTGTGGAAGTTCTGCAGGCATAATATGTATGCAGAACAACAGATGGCTCTGTGATAGCTGGTAGTAGCGCAGCGAGGGCTGTGAAATCAGTCAGTTGGTGAGTGTCTTGCGAGATGGAAGTAACCCGTGTTGAGCAGCGCGCTTACATCAAAATAGCCGTTCTCCGAGGGAGAAATGCGATGGAATGTCACATTGAATAAGTGGAAGCCCTTGGGAATAATGCCCTACCATACCGTACAGTAGTACGGTGGGTAGGAAAGTTTCAGCCAGGACGTGTGTCAACCAGTGATGAGCAACGTTCGGGCTGATGGTATTCAGCGCCTGAGGCTGATGATATTCAGCGCCTCCCACATCGTTGGCAGCGTGTGGTGACAGTAGCAGGGGAATACTTTGAGGGTCTTTAGGCCCAGGTTTGTCATGTCAACTTTGTGTACTGTGTTGTCATTCTTTTGCACCGTGAAGGCCATATTGCCCTGTATACTACCGTAATAAATTAGTGTGTTACGATATTTCAGTGCTATTCATTGTCCACACATGTAGTTAACACCTTGTCCTTTCATCTGTATATGTCACATTTTCCAACCGGACTGGTATCTTCAAGAAAAAAAATAGTTGCCATGACTTTTGCCCGAACCCTCGTATATTATCTTTAGCGTTTATTTTTGTATATAAGGGCTGCCATAAATACGAGGGCATATTGAAAATTAATGCCTCCATAGCTGTAACTTTTTTATTTTTTAACCGATTTTCAAAATTTTTTTTGTATCTGATACTTACATTTGTACTCTATGTAATGCACTATTCACTATTCGACATAGTCCCAATCCCTTGCCACGCATTGTGCCAACGCGTGACTGGTCGGGTGAACCCGTCGGAGAGGAATTCCGGGGTTGTCGTCGACACAAGGATTGAATGGCAGCTTTGGATTCTCTTCTGCAGCACGATAACGCCCGTCCGCACACGATCGCCACACATCAGAGGGCTGCAGCACCTACAGTTCAAAGATGAAAAACTGCAGTTGAAAAATGAAAGACTTTGCACCTTGCGACTTTCACCACTTCCCAAAGAGGAAAGAGCATCTTAAGGGGCATGAGTTGCGTTCTGCCGTTCGGTCCTGGTGTCGACAACAACCCCGGAATTTCTCTCCGACGGGTTCACCCGACTAGTCACGCGTTGGCGCAATGCGTGGAAAGGGATGGAGACTATGTCGAAAAGTGAATAGTGCATTACATAGAGGACAAATGTAAGTATCAGATACAAAAAGAATTTTGAAAATCGGTTAAAAAATAAAGTTACAGCCACGGAGGCATTACTTTCCAATATAGATAGGGCAATCTGTCTCGATAAGGCAAAGGAGGTACACGTGTCTTCCTTCAGTTTCCTAACAAGCGTTCAGACAATTGGGAAAGTATGTGTGTTGCTTTGTGTATGTGTGTGTGTTTACCTACAAGCGTAATTATCCCGGGCAACGCCGGGTCCTCTGCTAGTTATATACCGGGTGGGCAAGAAACAACGTGAGGTGTTCAGAGCTCGCTAGCGGGAATTCTATTAGGCCAAATGCAGTACATTTTGGTGTATATACTTAGGTGGAACATGCAGTTTCGATTTCTGCAAAAAAAAAAAATAGTACCAAAAGTCGCTATAGGGGGCGCTTATTTCAAGAAAACAATGAATACCTAATTGTCAAATGAACAAATACCGTACAAACCAACTTTAGTAACAGCAATAAACAATGTTTTATTTTCAATTACAAATGTGTTTCAATATGACCACCAGTGTGCTGTTCCAAGAGCTGCATGCGGTACATGACATTTTCTACGGCAGCTCGAAGCATATCTGCATTAATTAGTCTGATATGTAACGTTATTTGATCCTTTAAGGTAGAGAGGTCAGGAACATGTGCTTGATACATAAGGCTTTTCAAGTATCCCCATAACCAAAAATCACAAGGGTTGACATCAGGCGACCTGGGTGGCCATACCATGGGAAATGCACGACTAATTATTCTGTTGTCTGAAAAACGTTCTCGCAAGATCTGCTGCACCTGACGTCCGATG
>JAHWFO010015551.1:11284-25694 GCA_023313115.1 Rhysida immarginata | reverse complement strand
TCGTTGAAGACCTGAGCACCCCCCTGAACCTATCAAGGTACTGTGGGGTGGTATTTCTCGATGTCAGTAAAGCTTTTGACCAAGTGTGGCATGAGGGCCTTGTCTACAAAATGATAAGAGACGGGTTCCCTGCCGATTTTATTTTGATGGTGAAATCCTTTCTTGACGGCAGATCCTATCAAGCCAAGGTTGGAGAAAATTTTTCCACACCCCGTGTTGTAAAGGCCAGTGTCCCTCAGGGTTCTGTCCTCGGGCCTATGCTATTTAATTACTTTGTACATGATTTCCCAAAGCCCGATAATTGTAATCTGTATTTTTATGCGGATGACACTGCCATTATGACATGGGCACACCAGCCGGCTCACGTTATCATTTGGCTGCAGTGCGCCTTGAAGCAGTTCGAAGACTGGTTTAACTGCTGGAAGTTGAACCTTAACGTCGGAAAGTGCAAGCTTTGTACCTCAATAGGAAGCTCAAGCATCCCCCAGATTCTCTTGTTCTGTTTAATAAGAAACTGGACTGGGTGGACAACTACAAGTACCTGGGAGTTATCATTGACTCAAGACTCTCATGGAACCAGCATATGTCCTATGCTCTGAACAAAGCGAAGAGGGCTAATTACAGTATCATAGCTCTTATGGGTCGCAACAGCGCCCTCAGCATTGACAACAAGTTACTTCTGTACATATCGATTATCCGGACCATACTCTTCTATGGCATGCCTGCGTGGGCGACTATCTGTAAAACAAGATGGAGTGAACTACAGTCATTCCAGAATGTTGCCCTGAGAACCATTGCTCAGCTGGACAGAAGAACGGTGAAAAACCAATCCATCCACCTCGATTTAAACATGGCCCATATCGGTAAGTTTATACAGGATCTCCTTTTGATTATGATACAGAAGATGAAGACTCACGACAATAAGCTTGTGAAAGGGATACTGGAGAACTCAGTGAATATGAACTGGCATACGAAGTATCGTAAACCGAGGCACGTTCTTGACATCAATTTTGAAGATATTAGCAACGTCTCTTTCCCAGACTACTGGAAGATGTGATAATCTTATTTCTCCTTGTATTTTTTATTTCGTTTGTTTTTTGTTTCTGACAATCGTCAATCTTACTTTCTTTTTTGTATAATATGGAAGACCGCTTGGGTTGGTTAGGCTTCTTGACTACCTCAGTGTATTTCCTTTGGAGTTTATTCTGGTTAGATGAGCTTTTTGAAAGCGCTGCTTTCGTCCCATCCTAACGAATGTACACTTCACTGTTCGATTGTCGATTGTCGATTAAAGTTCCATTTTGACATGGCCATAAAAAAACTACTGGACCAAAAGCTATAATACTTGGTAATATTATACAAGAGCGCATGGGAAGTTCATACCCACCAAAAAGAAATTAGTTCAAAAGGTCACCACCAGCATGGAATGGTGCTCTATGCAATATTCGTATACGATATTAGACAAGAAGACACAGGTTAACAAGCCTTTAATCGTTATTATAATTAGTTACATGTTGAATGTGGCCTCCACCATTTACTGAAAGCAGGTTACACTGGATTACTGTGTCTAATTTCGTATACGAATGTTGCATAGAGCGCCATTCCATGCTGGTGGTGACTTTTTGAACTAATTTTTTTAGGTTGATATGAACTTCCCATGCCCTCTTGTATAATATTACCAAGTATTATACCTTTTGGTCAACTAGTTTTTTTATGGCCATGTCAAAATGAAACTTTAATTATAAAGACCCTGTATCTTGGCGTTATCAACTCTAGACTCTCGTGGAATCGTCACATAACCTATGTTATGAACAATGCGAAAGAGGGCTATGTACAGTCTCATAGCTCTCCTGGGTCGGAACAGCACCCTCAGCATCGACAAGAATTTATTTCTGTACAAGTCGATTATTCGGACCATACTCCTCTATGGCATGCCTGCGTGGGCAACTATCTGTAGAAGCAGATGGAGCGAGCTACAGTCATTCCAGAATGTTACTCTGAGGACCAATGCCCAGCTTGACAGAGGGACTTAAAAAAAAACAATCCATCCATTCAGATTTAAACATGGTCCACATCGGAAAATTTATACAGGACCTCCTTTTTATTATGGTCCAGAAGATGAACATTCACGACAATGACCTAGTGACTGGAATACTGAAGAAGTCAATGGATATGAAGTCGCATATGAAGTATCGACTTTGAAGACATCAGCAACGCTTCTTTCCCGGACTACTGGAAGATGTGATAATCTTCTTTCTTGTTGTATATTTATTTCGTTTGTAATTTGTTTCTGACAATCGTCAATCTTATTTTCTTTTTGTATAATATGGAAGACCGCTTGGGTTGGTTAGGCTTCTTGAATACCTCAATGTATTTCGTTTGGAATTTATTCTGGTTTGATGAGCTTTGTGAAAGCGCTGCTTTCATCCCGTCTGATTCCCAAAGCTTGAGCAGCTAGCAGGTGGCAGACAGCCGGAAATCCTAGGTTGTTAAAATCAGGACATCCCCGAATAACCAATAAGGGGACGCAGACCAACTCCCGAACCCAAGGTGTCATGCGACCCGTGCCAATGGGTGGATGGCACTTCGGTTCAAGTCTTCTCTCATGGAGCCTCCTGTCTACCTGGCGACATTCAGGAGTACTATGCTTTATCCTGGCATGCAGGCACTCTCAGGATGGACCGTCAATCGTGCGTCCCTACTACCTTTTATGGATAGTAAGCTTTTTACCCTACCTGAGGACCCTTCGGGGAATCAGGACACTACAGGTGTCACCACTGAGGTTGTATTGACCTCAGTCGAGTCATCTGACACGGATAAGTTTGCCACTCCCAAACCCGAGGCGCCACCTGCTGTAGAGCAGGAGCCCTCGGGTGAGGGCAGTGGCAAACCTCTATCATTTCTGGGGTGGCTAAACGCCGTACGTCCAGATATATAAGGTTGGGGGGCACTAAGGCCAAAACGCCTAAGGTTGGCCCAGAGCCATCCGATAGGGAGGTGCACACCCCGACCAAAAGACCTCGGTCAGTGGGTAACACTCCATCAGATGGCAAGAAGCTTCGCAAAAGACCCAAAACTGGGAATTTTTGCGAGGCTCTAACGTCAACCAAAATGGCCGTAGTTCTGGAAGGCTATCCAGACAAACAGCTCAATGAGCAGCAGTTGGAGGCCTTCCAAGAGCTACTGATGAATCATATGGGGGACATGCCTTATAGCACAGGACCCCAATTTAAATATTGTCATCTGGAGGCCGGAGCTATAATTTTACTCTGCGTCGAACAAGACACAGCTGATTGGCTGACTGCTGACTCTGTGCCGACCAAGCGCATCACTTCCTGGGAAGGACAGGTTCTCTTGGTTGGTGAGGCGAAGACAATCAACAAAACCACCAAGATTAACTTGTAACTCCCAGAGATGTTTAAGAAATATTCTGGTATAGATATCCTGAAAAGGATTGATATCCAGAATAAGGACATATCGCCCACACAGTGGGGTATCCTTAACCTCAGACTTGAGGATCAAGGGGTAACCATTGTGATATCTCTCCCTGAACTGGATGCGAGAATTCTGAGAGACAAGAAATGGCTTTTGTACATTGGACTGTCCCAGTTCCAAGCTAAGGTTATAGGGAAACCACCTGATAAGACATCATCTAATGCTGAAGCGCCTGTAAGCAAATCTCCAGCGCCAACTTTAACAACATCTTCCTAGCTGAGGACATACAAATTGCTCTGATTCAGGAGCCCTGGAGGTAAACTAATTTATGATTTTAATTTTTATCTCCCCGTGCTTGTCTGTTGATTAAAAACAGTATTAACGCACTTCTTATGTATCATTTGTGTTCTAGAGACTTAGCAATGGCGAAAATTACCCTTCGGATGATTTAGATCGTGACATAATGTTTATCTTGGCCTACCTTCCATACGAGGAAACTTCTCCCATCAATGTTGATATCAAGAGAATACGGGAAATATCGACTTCTCAGAACGTGGCGATCATCATTGGATGTGATGCCAATGCTCACCACACATTGTGGGGCATACCGACACAAATCTCAGGCACCTCTTTTCGATTTTATCCTAGAGAATAATTTAGATATATTTAATCAAGGTAATAAGCCAACCTTCATTACTGTAGTAAGAAGGGAGGTTATTGATGTCACTTTTGGTTCTTCCATTTTGAGGAAATGGATTAGAAAATGGCATGTAGATGAGAAACCTTCTATGACGGACCATCAGCATATCCACTTTTCTTTCATTAATGGTACAGACTGGGAGAGAACGTTTAGGGATCCTAAGCGGACTAATTGGGCTCAGTATCGCGAGGACGTTCTTTCCGCGATTTCCAGTCTTCCAACTAGAATCAATGATACTGATGACCTGGAGCTTTGTGTAAACGGGTTACAGCAGGCTCTGGTACAATCGTATCATAAGAATTGTCCTCTGTTGAGGAAGAGATGTAGATCCCACTGTTTGGTGGAACCATGATCTCTCTCTACAGAGACAAAGAATAAGGAAGCTTTTTAAGAAAGCTAAAAACACTAACGAGTGGCAGGTTTTAAAAATGCCCTCGCTGATTATAATAAAGCTGTTAGATCAGCTAAACGTACACTATATGATCACAAATATCCGGACACATGCACGTTTGCGCTCTAGCCACGATTTCATGGAAATCAATAGGGCGTTGCACATCCCTTTGTCCGAATCACAGCTTCCACCCTTCGGGGAAGACTTTCCACCAAATGTTGGTAGGTACTTTCCGGAATGTTCCTCCATTCCTCCCGAAGAGCGAGAATCAGTTCAGGTACAGAAGTTGGCCGATGTGATCTGGCCCGCAAGCGTCTTTCCAATTCATCCCACAGACTCTCTATAGGATTGAGGTCGGGACTTCGTGCCGGCCAACCCATTTCTTCGACCCCTGAGTCCGCAAACCACTGCTGTACACGCCTCGCTTTGTGGCACGGAGCATTGTCGTGTTGGTAGAGAAATGGCCCGTTTCCGAAAAATTGCCACAACGTTGGAAGTGCACAGTTGTCCAAAACATTCAGATAACGGTCGGAGTTCATGATTCCTTGCACAGGAACGAGCTGGCCCAGTCCGTACCATGAAAATGAGCCCCACACCATGACACCTCCTCCTCCGAACTTGACTGTGGGCTCTGTGCACTCAGGTAAGAAGCGTTCTCCAGGTATGCGCCAAACCCAAACTCGTCCATCGGATTGCCAGAGTGTGTAGCGAGATTCGTCTGTCCACATTACACGTTTCCATTGGTCCATTGTCCAGTTTCTGTGGGCTTTGCACCACTCCAGACGTCGCTTGGCGTTGACCCTGCTGATGTGGGGCTTGTGGGCAGCAGCACGGCCATGGAATCCCATCGTGTGTAGTTCCCGACGAATTGTCATGGTACTGGCATCATTTGCAGAGGCGTTTCGAAACTCTGTGGCAATTTTTTCCGCCGAGGACTTCCGGTTGCTGCGGGTGACACGACGAAGCACTCGACGGTCTCTGTCCGTTAGTTTCTTGGGTCTACCGGTTCGTTGTGGAACTGTTGTTGATCCCCGGGTCTTCCATTTCATAATGACATCGCCTACTGTTGACTTGGGTATCTGAAGAAGGCTGGAAATGTCACGCACGGACTTGCCGCATAGGTGACATCCAACGATGGTTCCACGTTGGAACTCACTGAGCTCTGCCGAACGACCCATTCTTGCCAATGTCCAAGCAGAGTTGTGTCTGAAGGTGTGGGAAGCTATTTAAATGATGTGCAAGTCATTATCATGTGACATTGGGCCAATCGATGATCTGTGAGGGGTGTCCGGATATTTTTGATCATATAGTGTAGTTCATGAGGAAGTTCTGTGAATCAGTCCAAAAGACTGAGGAAGGAGCCAGACTCTATAAATTCTTGAGATGCGATAAACCTATTATGGTTGGCACTCAAGAAATCTAATTCACCAGTAATAGTAGAGAATTCCTTGAGACTAATTACAACTCACTTCCCAGGAGGTAGCTCTACATTATTTGGTGGTAAGGATCGAAAAAACTCTGGAGTATAAAGAGTTTGCTCTAGCTGTTTTTCTCGATATCGAGGGAGTGTTCGATAACACTTCCTAGACTCTATTGCTAACGCTTTAATTGCCAAAGCAATTTCTCCACTAATCCGCAACTGGATTCAGGTCCTCTTAGCGGATAGAATAATTATATCTGACTTGTTGGGTGAGGGGATTGTTGCTCGTCCCTCCAGGGGCTGTCCGCAGGGTGGTATTTTTCCCCCCTGCTCTGGAACCTGGTTGTGGACGACCTCATTTCCTTTCTTAATGACCAAGGTATTTACGCCCAGGGTTACGCAGACAATATCCTCATCTACGTTTCTGGGATCGACAAGTTCACTATTTTTGATCTTGTACAAACGGGTCTGTATAAAGTTCAATCATGGTGTTTAGAGCGGAATCTAAGGGTTAATCCCTCGAAGACCACTCTAGTTCCCTTTACAGGCCGAGGAGAAACCATTTCTTATGATCTCATACCAACTCTATTTGGTGAGAAGATCATTATGAGAAATGAAGTCAAATACTTAGGGGTTATCCTCGATAGTAGGTTGACTTGGAACCAACATCTTGATTACAAAATTAATCAAGTTAAAGTTGGACTTTACTGTTGTCATAGAGCCCTTGGTAAATTATGGGATCTTACTCCCAAGATGATTTAGTGGTTATACACTACCGTTTATAAAAATCGCAACAGCCTGATGGAATGGTCTAATCCATATGCAATTTGCAATATTTGCATACAATGGGTCGGAGTATAAATGATTAGATTTTCAGAGTAATTACTTGAAAGAACACCATGCCTCGACGACGACGAAGGGTACCATATCAACAGCTGACAGACTTTGAAAGAGGACGCATAATTGGTCTGCGTGAAGCGGGATGGTCGTATCATGACATTGCTGCTCGTGTAGGGCGTAATGCAACGACAATTATGTGTGCATGGGGGCAGTGGAGCGAAGAGAACAGGGCACACCGAAGACCAGGCTCAGGAAGACCCAGCACGACGACACCGCGAGATGACAGACACCTCTATCGCATGTGTATAGCAGATCGTACAGCCACTTCCACAGTGTTAGCACAACAGTGGGGTGCTACAGTAGGCAGGACAATGTCTGCTAGCACTGTACGACGCCGTTTGATTTCCAGAGGATTGATGGCACGAGTACCATTGTTACGGATTCCTTTGACTCAAAACCACCGGCGCCTCAGGTTGCAATGGGACCATCAACACCAACAGTGGCAAGCTGAATGGCAACAAGTTGTGTTTTCGGATGAGTCAAGGTTTAACTTGCAGCACCATGACGGCAGGATACGAGTCAGAAGACATCGTGGCGAGCGCGACCTTCCACAATGCATCCTGCAGCGTCATTCAGGACAAACGCCAGGGGTGATGGTGTGGGGTGCAATCAGTTACCATGGCCGTTCCCGTCTGATCAGAATCCATGGCAATCTGAACAGTGACCGGTACATCAGGGAAGTTGTGCAACCCGAGGTCATCCCCTTCCTGCAGAACCTTCCAGGCGCTGTATTCCAACAGGAAAATGCCCGACCGCATGTGGCCAGAAATGTCCTCGCCTTTTTCCAAGCACATCAGACGCCCTTGTTCCCCTGGCCTGCTCGTTCACCAGACATGTCCCCAATCGAACATGTGTGGGACAGGGTTGCTCATCGATTGGCTCGTCAGACTCCTGCAGCAGCAACTGTGGATGAACTGTATACCCGTGTAGACAGAGCATGGCAGGACATTCCCCAGGCCCTTATTCAGAGCTTGTTTGACTCAATGCCACGACGTTTAGAGGCTGTAATTGCATCCCACGGTGGTTTCACCCGATAGTAATGTGACAATAAAACGCATTGTATTGACCTGAAAATCTAATGGTTTCTTTTCTGACCCATGATATGCAAATGCTCCAAATTTAATTTGAATAATTATATATATCAAAGGTGTAGCCAGGAAAAATTCATATAGACTGAGTAATCAAGGGCTATGGGTGGACTTCACTGGAGTGAAGTCTCACACTTTCATTAGCCAGGTTTTAACCAGTCATTCTCCAGATGCCTTCTGATATTGCAGTTACTCAGGCCCTCCCTGAGCCCTCGAGCGAGGTCATAATTGACCCCGTGGTAGAGCCAGATGGGTTTTTGCAATTTCCCAAGGGTGCCATCATTTGGTATACTGATGGCCCTCGTCATCGCGGCCTATCGAGCCTGGGCGTTTATTGGCAGTCCCAAAACCCTCCGCTTTCGTCGTTTAGGTCATTGGGCCACTGTTTTCCAGGCAGAGATATTGGCCATTATTTACTGTCTGCAGATGTGCATAAATAAACTATGTACATCGTTGTATCTTCATATCAGCGACAGTCAAGCGGCCCTTAACGCCATGAAATCTTCCAGGTTTAGTTCTAAACTTACCCGGAATGTTGGTAGCTCCTACAGGACCTTTCTCTTCACAACCGTGTCACTTTGAAATGGGTTCCTGGACATAAAGCTGTTGTCGAAAACGAGGTTGCAAATACCTTAGCTAAACAGGGTGCCAAGTCTACTTTTTTTGGCCCTGAACCTTTCTGCGGTATCTCCAGACGAACTGCAGTTAGGGAGATAAATATTATCTCTCATCAAGAAATGATGGAAAGGTGGGATAATACCACCGATCAAAAACATGCCAGACTCATGATTAAGAGATCTTCTCCTAGTCTAACATCAGGCATTTTACAACTTAATATAAACAAACTACGGATCATGATTGGTTTTCTTATTGGTCATGACTTACTTCGTAAACATCTACATAGAATGGGTATCCTTCGAGAAGAGCCGCTATGTTCGAAATGCGGCTTGGCGGAAGAAACGGCCTACCACATTCTTTTTGACTGTGTCGCTCTGACACAGTTTCGTCACTTCACGGTTGGTTTAACCTTTCTTGAAGATATCCATTTGGACCCCGTAGGTAGCTTGACTCGCTTTTTAAGTCTATCTGGCTACCTTTAGGTGGTCTAAGTTTTCTTTTTGGGTTTGGCGCAGTATTCCTTAGAGGAATAAGTGCCTTTGCGGTCAACTGCCTTGGCTGCTGACTGACAACCCGCTTATAAGATAAGATAAGATTAGATCGTCAATCTTATTTTCTTCTTTGTATAAGATGGAAGACCGCTTGGAATTTATTCTTGACTACCTCAGTTTATTTCATTTGGAATTTATTCTGGCTCGATGAGCTTTGTGAAAGCGCTGCTTTCGTCCTATCTGAAGAAATGTACACTTCACTGTTCGATTGTTGATATGTTTACTCGATAAATACTGAAGATGGCCACTTAATAGCCGAAATGTACATATATGATATTCAATAAACTCATTTTGTGGAAAAGTGGTATCCACCGTCTCTCTGATACAAGTATCCACAGACAACTCAGGTCAGTAAATTATATTTTCTCTATATAATTTTTGTTAGCACTCCCAGTGATTCGCATTTACGTATCTTCGCCTGACAACTGTAACATATGACATCAATCCGTTCCATTATGACTTTAGGGTAACTACAGAGATCGTAATCCGAGTTGCAAACAAATGCCCTGAATTTTAAATCGGAATATCCATTCACTGCCCTTAATTCTTCCGTTCTATGTCAAACATGTGTTACATGCAGCTCTTTCTCCTCTAAAGTTTCCCTTGCCCTAGATGTAGAAGCTCTCATACGCTTCTACTCTAAACGAAGCTATCGTTCCGCCGAAGATTCCTATGACGTAGAAGCTCTCATGCGCTCTTACTGTAGACGAAGAAGGCGTTATTCAGGCGTTTCTGACGCCCGTTTTCAGGCGTTTTCTCTAACCAAAACTCATTCTCTTCTTCGTTGGCATTTCGATTTGTATAAATTAATATGTATCCTTCCATTGATTATTAAACAGCCCAATACAGTAGGCTTGTTGATTTGACGAGTCCAGTTGATGTATGCTTTGTTCGGACTAAAACTGCAGACTGTTCTACACTGTTCAAGTGTTCCAAACACAAACAAGCTCGCGCACCAACAAGCTTGCAAGCAAACAAACTTCCAGGTCGAGAATTTGTTTATCACAATTGTGATAATTTATTTAGATCCTAATGCTCATCAAAGATGGCCGGTAGAATTGCTATACAGGGTGATTCTGAAAAATGTGTGTATAACTGTAAGCAATGAGAGGTGACCAGAATGAACATTTTCTTTTAATACAATATGGGTCCGAATTTGAACGCTAACTGAGATATGAACGGAAATAAAAATGCCGCCACCAAGATCAACAAGTTAATAAACTCAGGTTCTGCAACGCCTAGAATTTTGACAAATAATAGGGTACATAAAATTGTATACCGTTAAAATTTCATCGTATTCCAACGAGTAGTTTCCGATTTACGCTTTCAGAATCGTAACAGTGCTCACATGGGAGTACTAACCAGCACGTGTTACGATTTGTCATTGCTTACAGTGATCACCCTGTTTAGTATCCAGACGCAAGCATTCCCAAACATGAGCTCCGTTTAAAAAAGAAGAGCCATGTGCATGTTAAGGAGGAAAATGTTTCCTAAAGTTGGACTTTGTAATGGTACGAGAGGCCTTATTACCGATTGCCAAAAAAATATTATACAAGTTGAAGCCCTCACTGGAAAAGCCATTGGAAAAAATTCAATTAAACTCCAGCTATTCTTTTGTTACATTTAAGAGAACATAGTTCCCTTTAACTCTGTGTTTTGCCATGCCAATTAACAAGTCAGAGGGACAAACGTTTGAAAAGATTGGCATACAGTTGCCCGAGCCCGTTTTCAGTCATGGGCAACTACAGAAGGTGTACATAATAAGAACACCTTTCGATTTAGACGTTTTGTCGAATATCTAGAAAAGTACTTGACGAATAATCCTGAAACTTCAGGTGTGTTAAAAGAGCATGTTATACCTCATATTTCAGCGAAAGATTTGTCCCAAAGGCAAATACGGGATCAGTAACAAATTGAACAAGAAAAATAATATGTGGGATCAACCTGTTAAAAATTGTTTGAAATGCGTTAAAGAATATGATTAGGAAGCTACTTTTACTTATCTGTGTTAATTTGTATGAGAATAATACATATATTCATGGAGATATAAAGGTTCTTTAAAAAATAGAAATGTTTTCAGTTTTTTGTGTACAACCCAATGCAATGTTATTTTCAGGAAAGTGAACAAATTACAGTAAAGACAACACCCTGTAATCAAAATATTAAAATATTTATGTTTGATGAAATAAGAGCATTTTTACTAAATAATATTTATCTGCGCATGTGCAAGCGTTACCATAATGGTTTTTTGTATAGAGCTACTTTTGTAAAAAGCCCAAGCAAATATCGTAAAAGTTCAGAAAGATATCGCCGATAAAATGAGTTGAATTTCAGTTCCTCTCAAAATTAAACAAAACGATAAAAATTAAACAAATTTGGGGCTTCTCCAAATTTTTATTTTTGGACCGGATACAGTGTCATGTGATTCGCCAGGGAAGAGCGAAGCGGACGGCGATAGAGGGGAGGCGCGGGCTCGAGGCTTCAGAACACGAGTTTTCTGGGGCAAAAAATACATCTCGAGTTCGTGCTTACTCCCTCGGAGAAATAATGGATTGAACGTCGTCGAGAAGAACGGAAGAACTCACGAGAAAAGGCTAGAGGAGACAGGCGAGGAAGGAAGGAAGAAAAACAAATAGGGCAGAACGTTTAGAGGTCTTCTGCAGTACGGACAGATTAGATCGTGGAATCTGTCAGCGGGAGTTAATAAGAAGGCGGCATGAAACGCGGATTATTGGAAAGAGAAGACCGGTGAAGAAGGTTAATGGTTCTTCGAAATATTTCTCGCCCATGACCGGCTCCTCAATCTCCGTGAACAGAACGACAGCAGATGTCAATTTATCGGCGACGTATTGGCGACATTGCGCATATGCAAGAGTGCACGCTGTGACATAGAATACTTACCCGACTAAAGTCTGTGCTTCGTATTTTACAGTTCAGGAGATGAGCAGTGAATAGTCGTCACAAGCTTGGCCAGGTTCCCCGATTGTGGAGGAGACTGAATGGCCGCTACGAGCTCAGCGGAGGGATTCAGAGTTCCAGGGTAATGATATAATTTTCGAACAAATTTTTATCATAAAATTTGTGTGCCCCGTCTCCGTACTAACACATAATTTGGTTAACCGTATTAGTGATTGAGAACAGCGAACTTAAGTTTGTTTGAAGCCGAACTTTTGCATGACCGTGATACCTTGCTGGGCATTTTCCCGTTCGATTTGCTTAGCTACTTGCTAACCAACGTAGGAGTGTTAATGCCTATCGAGGAGAGTGGAATCAGCGGTGTAAGGAAAAATGAAAGTTTCTTGTGTAAGTTTAATTTCCTGTGGAAGATTCTTAGTGGTCGGAGTTTCTTTCCTATACGGAGTGTCATTTCATAGAATGCGTATGCGCCAGAGATTGCTTAATTGGGTGAAACGGAGTATTGACTTTTATTAATAAAATATTTATGCTTAGTTTTTAATTTCAATTTTCGGTGGAGATCTTAGTACGGGGTCATTGCATATTGGAGACACCCCACATCGACAGTTGAATATTGGTAACCGGAAAATTTCATCACTTGTTGATGGATGGATATCATAGTGCTGCTTAGAAGATTATATTACTTAGCAGTAGTGTTAATCAGTAAAAATAATTGCTTACTGCTAATGCTGGATTGTTTGATTTTCATTAGCGAAGTCAATTCGCCCACGAGGGAGTTTTCCTGGCGACGGTGGACTACTTCTTCCCAGACGTTCCCCACGACGGCAGCAATCTAGCAGGAGGTTCGAAATTGGATGTTGGTGAAGTGGGTCTTAGCAAACTTCCACTGCGGACATTTCTGCTAACTACTGATTTTGTTTATTTAGTATTATCTTTGTTTCTTTGAAATTTTAAACTGACCAGTGATCAGTATTGTAGCTTTGGCTTTTTATTCAAGAACGAATAAACTGTTTTCTTTAGCTAATTTTCCTGTTTTGCATTCTCACCTATTTCACACGTAATACCCATGTATCAACTGTTCTCCTCAAGCTGATATGAACTCAATATAAGGTCAATATGCCCTCATATCAAATAAGGAGAAGAAGCTGACACTACTGTCTGGTCCAAAATAAAAATTTGGAGAAAACCCCTTATCGTTTTGTTTATTTTTGTGAGCAACTGAAATTCAACTCATTCTATCGGCGATATCTTAATCAGGCAGATATCTGAATTTTCACGATATTTGCTTGGACTTTTTATAATAGTAGCTCTATACATTTTGGTAATTTTTGCGCATGCGCAGTTAAACGTTTAATAAAAATGCTGGTATTTCATCAAATATTCAATTTTATAATATTCTGATTGCAGGGTGTTGTCTCTACTGTAGTTTTTCAAGTTTCCTGAAAATAAATTGCGTTGGGTTGAAAACTCCACATGGTATAAAAACAAACTTAACGAAAAAAACTTTATATTTTTTAAAAAAACCATTATACCTCTATGAATATGCGTGCTATTCTCATACACAGAGCCGGATCTAGGGTGAGGCAAGTGAAGCATTCGCCTCGGGTGACAGTTGTCAGGGGGCACCAAATTGGAGGTATTTTCAGCGTTGCCAGCGAAGTGTTGCTGGAAATAAGTTTTTCCACCCAGATTCAGGGTTTTTTTTTTTTCTTCACGTGCTATCTCTAATACTATGCTCAGCTATCGTCATCTGGGTTTATATTTTCTCATCAGATGGCTGGGATAGGAAAAAAACTAGATCTGGCATCGCTGGTTATTTTATCTCCAATATATATTTAACTTTTAAACATTTTTTAATACTTTCCATTATTTTTCAATTTTACATGCTTTTTTTGGGTTTTTTTTCATTAATTTTTATTTCATACCACTTTTATGAGGTGGTCATGATCATGTACAAGAAACCGTTAGTCATGTTGAGGTGCTCTAACTTCGTAATAATTTGCGAGATCCTGATCTGAAGCTAAAAGTAACGTTCATTGAAACTTCTGAAATAAGTAATGCATAATATTCGATCGCGAAAAGAGCTTTCCGTAAGGCCAGGGAGGAAGGAGTGAACAGTGAAAAGTTAGCCACAGAAATAAATATTCCAGCAGAATTTACAGAAAAGAGAAAACGAGCGGTAAAGAAATTGGATTTAGGATAATCAAATAATGAGAGAGTGGTATTTTCAGACAAGCATATGTTTAACTTTGAAATAATAGAAGTATTCGATGTTATGATTTCACAAAAAGTTGAAAGATATATTTCTTACGGGAGAGAAATTACTGTCAATGAATAATGAAGATTTAAAAGAGGAAGCAGCCAACAGTGAAAAGTTAGCCACAGAAATAA
>JAHWFO010015551.1:0-11184 GCA_023313115.1 Rhysida immarginata | reverse complement strand
TTTCAATTTCTTACAGGAGAGAAATTACTGTCAATGAATAATGAAGATTTAAAAAGAGCAGCTGCCAATTTGGCTCTTAAATATTCAAATGATTTGAATTCTGATGAATTATCTTCAGAAATATGTAATTTCAAAAATCATGCAATTGCTATTATTCCAGACACTAAAGCCGCAACATCTTTAGAATTATTGCAGGTTATTCATGATTACGATTTAGCACATTCATATCCGAATGTTGATATTGCCTTAAAATTTTTTTGACATTTCCAGTTACTAACGCTTCTGATGAAAAAAGCTAGAGCAAGCTTAAGTTAATTAAAAATTATTTGAGATCTTCACTTGGCCAAGAAAAATTAGCTAACATGGCAATTTTATCAATGGAACAAGAAACAACTAGTCACATTGATTTTGAAAAAATATATATGACTTTGCTTCTTTAAAAGCAAGGAAAGTTAAACTGTAATTCTTGTTTTTGTTAAAATATTGTTGTATTTCCAAAAAATTCTCAATATTTCTGTTATGTAAAATAGTGCAGTCAATTTTGTGATTTGCTTTGATATATGCGTTAAAATTATTTTTTATATTTAATGGGTGACTGTTTCTGAGTTAATTGCATTTTTAAAATTCCAAATTTTCATATTCTGATTATCATAATGTGGGGATGGAACGTTTAATATCCAAATTTAGAATTTATTAAAATTAATTATTTAAATTAATTAGTTGGTATTCGCGTTAGTAATTGTTTATAGGGATTCAAAATTAGATTTTATAAAGGTTTTAGAAAGAATTTAGCTTAGATTAGAATTAAATGAAGTATATTATATTTTAAAATTTGCTTTCCTTTGTGCGTTGAGAATCGCCAATTCGGCGCCACTGGAAACTTATTGTAAGGTTTTGAGAATTAATTAGCTAGAATTTGAATATTCAGATTATTTATGCAAATGAGCTATTTTATTATTCGCGTTCAGGATTGTCTATTTAGATTCAGAAATTAAGAGTTTATATAAAGTTTAGAAGAGTTTTTATGCAGAGAAAGAATTAAATAAAGTATTAATTGTTTTAAATATTTTTTATGCGTAGGTGTAGGGATTTGTTATGGAGCCACGTTTTAAGGTTTGTCAGAGGGAGAAAGTAAGAGTCAGTTTACACAGCTTGTTTTGATCGTTAGAATCATATTCAAGGATAGATATTATATGGGCAGTGTAGGACAAATGAATTGGAAACCGGATGAACGGATAGAAAGCAAGAAAGATGAATGTAAGGATTGAACTTTGGATCTTGAAGAGAGGAAAGAAACAGGGAATGATCACGTGGATGCCGATGTTTGATTGGCTATCGAACATCGAAATTGTTGGTTCTGAGATGCTAAGTAAAAGAGTTTAGTCAGTAGCAATGTAACGATTCCCGTAGTAAATATATATACTAATTCGGCCTCCATCTGGTAATTCTTAGATTCCAGATGGGAAGTTTTAAATTTTAGTATTAATCCAGTTTGCGTTGTAGTTTAATGAAAATGTAACCGTCAGATTGAAATTTAGTTAGCTCGCGTTATCGAGGTGTTTTTGAAGAGTTTCTATCGAGCTGAGAACCAGCGTCATCAATTCCAATAATTTCATGGTTTGCGAGGGATGTTGCAAGAATGTGTACCGAGCCCCGTGGAGTACCCAGATCCAGTACAAGAAGCCCGAGACGATCTTCCTGTGAGCCACTCCGTTGGACGAGGACGACCCCCCCTCCCGCCAAGCTGTTGTAGCAGAGAGGACGAGAGAGATCCAAGAGCGGACAGATTGAGAAGACACGGTAGCCCATTTCCAATTTAATGTCTCAATGGCCAATTCTTTAATTCCTCACATGATTTCATTCTTTCTATTTTATATATTACATCCATATTTTGGGAAGGATTATTCTATCAAACAGTGGGAAGGACAATTATAACGTAACTTAGAACAGTCATATAATACGTAAAGAACCCTGATTAATTTAATCTAAATTCCGTATTTTATCCAGTTAATTGTTTAATTGTGTTTATTAAAGTCTTACGTTCAGATCTTTATTCAGTAACAATATAGCAGATTGCTCAGTCAGTAGTTTACATTCATTATTATTTCGGAGCTATTAAAGCCTTATTTGTATTTTACATTCCGAGAGAATTAGAACTATTTATAATTAGAGTTCCTGTTGGACATTGTTATCACTAGATATTTCTAAATTCAGCATGACCCGAATTTCCTTGAGATATAAATTGTATAATCGAATAATTGAGAATTACATTCATACCTAATTTACATATTACTATTGCTAATATATCATTATTGTTATATCAAGAACTTCTGATCATTGTCTTATAAGTTTAGTCTAAAGAACCCTTAATTGATGGTCATTCTGTTGTATGCCACACAATTTAATTGCTAAGTTATATTTGGAATTATGATTACTCATTGAAACGTATAATTAGTCATATTGCCACAAGTCATTTCTTAATTACAAATTGCATTATTTTACTTGAATCTTAATTAGAGCTTGACTAAGTTGAAATTCATATCTTAAATTATTATTATCATTTGCATTACCTTCCATACAATATTGTTTTATATACATTTGTTGAATATTGAATAAACATTATATGTTAAATTGTTAAGTCAGTCTAAGTGCCTATTCTTTCCTCTAGGCCGGGCCTGTTTAAGCGGAGGTATCTTTAATGTAAGTGGGATAAACCCTAAATTATCATAAACACTTTGTGGAAAGTATAATCCACTGGCGCAGTCTTTTACCTAACATAATTATAATAAATTACTCGACCATAATTCTATGAATATTATCCCCAGGAATCCTACATTAAATTAGCGCAGTGCGACAGGATATCAGGATATTATAGACCCATTTTCCTACTAAATTGACGCAGGATAGCAGGATATCAAGATATCGTAGCGATTTAATTAGGCATATTCAAATAAGAGTATTTACATAGGCATAATAGTTGCATTAATTACATGCCTACATTTGTGAAGTAATTATTAAAGCAAAACTAAGACCTGAGACGAAAGAAAGGCACTATTGGTAAATTATTATATTAGAGATGAGCTAACTAAATAAGTCAAGATGAATCAAGCCCCTGTGTTGCAGTCATTTGCGCTAGCAGGCGAAATAAAGCCATATGATGGATCTACGGATCCAGAGGAATTTTTTTTGCGAATAGATGAAATTGGAAAAGTAATGAATTGGGGAGCGGAAACTAGATATAATGTTGCTAAAATTAAGCTAACAGGGGACGCACATTTCTATTGTAGGGAAGATGGAGAGATGAAATCAGTAAATACTTATGAAGCATTGAGAAAAGCATTGAAAGAGCGATTTGGAAAGGAGTTGAGAGGAGAAAATGAAAGATTATTTAGAGAATGTAAACAAGGTGTACAAGAATCAGTCCGCCAGTATGCAACACGGTTACAGAGTCTAGGAAATAAAACAATGCATAAGATAGTAGGAGAGGGAGCGCTAGTAGAAATAAAGCGTGCATATGCTCAAGAAATTTTAGAGGAAAAAATATTAGAGCATTTTGTGGAAGGATTGTTGCCACCAGTAAGAAGAGTCGTTATGTTTAAGAAACCAGAGAATTTGAAACAAGCAATAGAACAAGCGGAGGAAGAAGAGGAAATTGTTAAGAAATGGGGTTTAGAAGGTTATGTTTTCCATTCAGTTGAGAAAGAAACCATTGTGTCATTGAGCCCAGAAGTAGAGGAACAAATTAGTCGGCGTATAGAGGACAGATTGCGTAGAAAAGAAAGCACGAATACCTACCGAGAGCGCACTGTAAGCGAAAGAAGGCCGAGCGAGTATTACCGACCGCCCGCACGGAGAAATCCGCCGCATTTAGGCCGAGGTTCGACCGCAGAGCGAGGGCGAGGCATGCGAAGAAAGCGTGTAGAGATCATCTGCTATAATTGCCATTTAAAAGGGCATAAAAGAAAGGATTGCGTAAATAAAGCGTTTCACAGAGTAAACTGTTATTATTGTTCAAAAGAAGGGCATTCGATCCGTTATTGCAAGGAAAGGTTACAAAAAGAGCAAAAAAGGGGAAACAAATTAACAAAGGCGACTCAGACACACGAGCGTGCGATCAGCCCCCCTCCCCAAGGAAAGGAAGAGAAGGAAACAGAGGTAGGAGAAACGTTACAGATGGCACATATTTCGGAGGATCCCGGAGAATTAATGATTGAAGGCACATTGGGAGAGGTGAAAGTAAAATTCCTGGTTGATAGTGGAGCAAAAGTTACTCTATTAGGTGAGGATATAGTACAGAAAATTGTTGAATTGGGATATAAAGTTACCGAGGTTAGAGAACCCGCTATAAAATTGGTTGGAGTAACGGGGCATAACTTCCCCACTACTGGAATATATTCAATTAAATTCAAATTTGGTAACAAAAAGTATGTGTTAAAATGTTACATTTGGAAAAGAAGAGAAGAAATACCGTATCAAGCTATATTAGGCAGAGATGCACTCTCCAAATATGGATTTGTCATCAATTTTCACGATAGATTGTTACAGGCGATAGATACGGACATCCCATTCGTGGGCATCCAACCGAGAATAGACTGTAGGGCTGGCGCCTCGGAAATTACAAACATCAGAGCATTTATGGATACCGTTCCTGTTCGTAATAAAAGCAAAATTTCCATTCCCCCTTATTCAGAGTCTGTTTGTGACGGCAGGTTGGCGAGTCAGGAGTATAAAGAGCGCATAGGAGTGTTGGAGCCAAAAGATCTTTCAGAGTCAGGGTTGTTAGCAGCAAAAGTGCTAGTCAAAGTATCGCAAAGGGATACGATTCCAATTCGAATATTAAATTACTCAGGAGAGACCATTACAATACCGGCAGATAAAACCATTGGGCATCTGAGCGAGGCAGAGGAGGAGAAGGTGGAATTAAGTTCCTCCATAGAAGAAGGAAAAGAAATTAAATTAACAAAAAGAGAATTTTTGAAATTATTCCATTTAGATCATTTAACACCTGACAAAAGAATACCATTGGAAAACCTGTTGTATGAATTTAATGGGGCATTCTCGCATCATGAGTGGGACCTGGGATGTTGTAAGATAGAACACCACAGGATTGATACTGGGTCATCCCCCCCTGTAGCTCAGCCCCCATACAGAATTCCTTATTCACAGAGAGGTATCATGAAGGAAATGATAGATAACTTGTTAAAGCATCAGGTCATTGAACCCAGCTCTAGCCCCTGGAATGCACCAGCTTTATTAGTAAAGAAAAAGGATGGGTCTTATCGATTCGTTGTAGACTATCGTAGATTGAACAAGGTTACAACTGTTGACTCGTTTCCGATACCCAATGTGAACGAAACTTTGAGTCAGTTAGGAAAGGCGAAATATTTCAGTGTATTAGATGCGAATCAAGGCTATTTTCAACTTGAAATTAGTGATTCCGCCAAAACATCGTTCAGTACCCCGGACGCGAAATTTCAGTTTAAGCGATTGCCTATGGGTTTAAACAATTCACCAGCGCTATGGCAAAGAGCCGCCAATTTCATAGTCAGAGGTCTACAGGACCGTATTCTCTGTTACTTAGATGACTTCATTACATTTAATGAGACATTCGCTGAACATTTAGGCAGTTTAAAGATGTTGTTTATAAGGTTACAGGAAGCAAATCTCAAACTCAAACCTCGTAAGTGTCAATTTCTCAATGACGAAGTTAAATTCTTAGGTCATGTTGTCTCAGAGCATGGTATTGCTCCTGATCCAGAGAAAATCACAGCAGTAAAAAACTTCCCTAGGCCGAAAACCGTTAAAGAAATTCAATCTTTTCTAGGATTGGCAAATTATTACCGCAGGCATGTGAAATCATTCAGTGCCATTGCAAAGCCATTAACTGAATTAACTAAATTAGACACACCTTTCATTTGGTCCGATGAAGTAGAGAAAGCATTCCTAAACCTTAAGCAACTCTTAGTTTCAGCACCAATATTAAAGAGTCCGGATTTTTCTAAACCATTTATAGTCGCAACAGATGCTAGCTCGTATGCGTTAGGTGCAGTATTATCCCAGCGCTTCGATGGAAAGGAACACCCTATTGCGTATTGCAGTCGTTTGTTAAAAAAGAGTGAACTGAATTACTCGGTGATCGAAAAAGAATGCTTGGGAGTAGTGTATGCCGTTAAGCAATTTAGAGTGTACTTGTACGGTAATAGATTCACATTACAAACTGATCATCGTCCTCTTTCGTGGCTATTCAATCTCAGAGACCCGACTTCGAAACTTGCCCGCTGGGCGTTGTCGTTATCCGAATTTAATTTTGACATTGTACATAAACCCGGCATTAAAAACACAAATGCCGATGGCCTCTCACGAGTTCCTATCTCAGCAGTGGCAGAATACGAGCCGCTGATATGTAAGCAGGAAATAGCCAGGGAACAGCAGTTAGAGAAGGAGTGGAGAGGGATTCGAGACTATTTCAAGGGCATTGGCGTGAAACCATCCCCTCCCGATTGGCCAGACAAGGAAGAAAACTTTTTCATGGATGATGAAGACGTATTGTACTATATAAAAAGATCACAAGATGGAAAGGAGATTTGGGAACAAGTTGTCATTCCGAATAGTTTAAGAAACCACGTTTTGTATCTTTTTCACGATATTCCATCCAGTGGACACATTAGATCAAAGAAAATGCGAGTCAAAATTGACAAACAATATTATTGGCCAACTATGCGAGCAGATATTCAGAAATATTGTGCTGAATGTGAAAGTTGTCAGCTTCATGCAGCTCGACCTAAACGTAAAGAACAGCCGTTACAAAGTTTTCCACCAGTGAAACATCCATTCTACCGTATAGCCGCCGACATTCTGGGGCCGATTACCACCTCTTATGAAGGTTATAAATACATTTTAGTGGTCACAGACCATTATTCGAGATATTCGGAAGCTGTTCCATTGATGGATCAAACTGCGAAAACAGTGGCTAAAGCATTAGTCACCAGTGTTTTTAATCGTCATTCCATTCCAATCCAATTGTTGACCGACCGAGGGTCCAACTTTACTTCTGAACTTTTACGAGAAGTTTGCAAGATTTTGGGTATTAAGAAACTGTTCACCACAGCGTATCATCCCGCCGGAAACGGAATTGTCGAAAGACTGAACAAGGTTTTGATACAGATGATACGTCACTACGTAGAAAAAAGTCAAAGAGACTGGCCAGAATGGTTGTCGTTCTGTATGTTTGCGTATAACTCCAGTCCACACTCGTCATTAGGAGAAAGCCCATTTCTATTGTTTTATGGGAGAGATCCCATCCTCCCTGGTGATATCATCACCGCACCGAGAAGACCATATTATGGCGTTGACAAAAATTACGGATGCGAAATTGAAGCTCGCATCAAGAAGGCGTTCGATCTTGTGGACAAAATTCGAGAAGAACAGGAGGTGAAAAGGAAAAAATATCATGACAGGCGTCACAAGCCTTATTCATTTAAGGTTGACGACCTCGTCTATTTAGCGGTCCCACAGATTAAACCGGGACTGGTGTAAAAGTTACACCCCACTTATGAAGGACCCTATTTGATAGTGGACCAGTACTCCCCGGTTAATTTCCTGATCAAACATGTGAAAACGGGAAAAACTAAGGTCGTCCATGCTAATCGAATAAAGCCGAAGATAGGAGACCTGCCCCAAGAGCCACGTCGCTGGGAAAGACGAGTCCGAGCTCCAGTAGCCGCGCCACCCGAGCCCCAGGCGCCGTCGACTTGTCCCGAAGAGGATTCGTTCCTACCGCCCCATGCGATGCCAGCAGCCGAGCCGAATGTGGAGCCAGCGAGGCCACCACCCGTCCCAGGAGGAAGCAACGAGACCGGGAGAGCAGTAAATGCACCCCCCTCCCATCCGTATATGTTGCGTTCGAGAGGAAGCGTTCCCGAAGTGCCTTGGGTTTTGCCGTCCGTTCAAGATAAAAGAACCACTGAAATATTCGAAAGAAACCCACCCATAAAGTCGCCGCCCTGATAGAAACCCTTTCCGCTCCAGCCTCTACGGAGACTGTTGGTACCCCTCCCCTCTCAGAACTTATCTGTAGAATAATTAGAGCCATAGTCTGCGAACATTTAGGTTTTACCCAAGGGTAATGCGCAGAATCAATGAGTAGAGCAGTAGTGCGTCAGAACAGTAGTTGTAGTTTTATTTACATTATGAGAAACTCATCTTATGATTAGCATTATTATGGCCTTGGATTGACTTTGAATCGTATTGATTCCAGAGAGTTAAAGTTTGTGACTATGGAATATTTGGTGATACAGATATTGTAGTACAGAAGTAATAGCAACATTTTGTGACATTAATCATTAGAACATTAAACTGTTCAGTTAAACATGGAAGCCGTTGCCTTCTGGAGTTGCTTGTTACCTACTACTAAGGTTAGTGGGGTACAGGTGCAAACTTTCGGGAGGTAGCGACTTGGACATTGTATTGTGTATAACAAATTTTTTGAGAAGTTGAATTATAATCGATGCCCTTTTCATGGTCATCCCGAAGAAGCTAATGAATAATGTTTTTCTTTCAGACTAGTTTTGGCATTTAATAATGTTGCTCATGCGAGCGCGTGCGCGTCGTTATAGTTTAACAGACAATTTAGAATTAAGTTACAGTATTGTGTCGAAAGGGTAGTTCCCGAGAAATTTTTTATGGTTGGAGCAAAATTAAGAATTACAGAATCGAGCAATCACCCAGAAACTGTGAAACAAGACAGATTGCTTTTCCGAGTGAAGAGGTGTGATTCATACAAATTTAAGGCCTTGGTATACAATTAATACAGGAATTTATGCTCAAACAGATCAATAGGGCCCGAGAGATATTTAAAATGTAGTGATCCCTCCTAGAGTGCACCGACGGGAGCGGACTAGAAGTCGTTGTAGAGAGGCCGCGAGACGTCGCCCCCCCCTCTTCAACCCTCGTTAGACTAACAGAGAGCGAGAGAAGTTAACCCAGAATCAGTAAGTAGATTTTATGACGTTGAATTCCATAGTTCGGAGGTAGGCTTAGCTACCCTGCCCCAGTTCTTGAATTCTATTGTCCTTTAATATTTATAATTATTCTAATGCTTACGTGTAAAATTATGCATCGACATCATAGGAACAATCAGAAGAACCGATTGCTATAACATTTTGAAAGTATTTACATGAAACAAACACTTCATTCCTAATAGAAACGTTTATTAGTGATGGTAATATTCCTTGTGGCAGTGTATGAATAACACGTTGTTTTGTTTTCGGCTGGTCCGAGCAGAAGAACGTAATGGAAGGTTCGAACAGGAAGAGCCTCAGGAAATAACACCATCTATTGAGACCATATACAACTCATGCTTAAATTTTCTTCAGTTTTAAGAGATATTTCCGATTATGAGACTAAGATAATGATTCATGTTCTAAATAGGAATTTAATATAGAAATCCTCACTCCTCTAGAGTTGATTTGTTATTATTATTTAAGAAACAGTTTGAAAAATTTTATTCCTTTCAAGATTTATACCCGACATTCCATTTGATAAGCTTGACCAGCTGGTGACCTAGACAATCAGAGAAAGCTAAACAAACCCAGTCAACCTTTTTCCCTTGTGAATGGAACCTGTCTTAACTATTGTTCCCGGATTAGTACTGAAAGGAGAATCTAACTTCCTCGAATAAAGAAATAAATAAAGAGAAATTTTATCAGAAGTAGACATTTTACACGCATGATAAATCGAACAAGATTATAACGATGTTTACAGTTTATTCCAGACAATATATAAGCAATCGATTCACACTTAAGATATATGATACATCTTTTTAAGTTGATATTTTGATTTTAGAGCTGATTCTTTTGTTAAATTGTGGGTTAGCCTATCTACTCTCTAGCTTAATAATAAGTAAACGTCACCCCCTTGCTCACTACAGATGACAAGACGGGATGGCGGGTGCTTAGCTATTAATGTGTTATTGTTGTACTTGAGCCATTGTCCAAGAGTTGTTTAAGAGCCCCAAACCCCCCCCCCCTCCTCGACACAATACCGATTTTGCGCGCGAACACATTTATATGGAAATTAGAATTAGTAAAAGGTTACACGCACTTATTTATCCATTTATTCATTGTTTGAATAGACAGAAATTCAGTATCAAACATTTATAAGGGTTCACATATAATTCAACATTACATATGGGAATACAACATTTACTCCATTAATTATCTATTCTTCTTCTATTCTTTAATAAAATATTTTAAAATTGGCCGAGGCAATTGGAATGGGTTGGCTTACAGGTGACAACGCCATGGAGCCAGGAAGGACCTCTGGAGCCAGACGACACCAGACACCAGCTGACGTGGAGGCCACCACTCTCTCAACGCAGACGGTTCCAGTGAAGGCCACTTCCCCATTCCAATGCAGAAATCGGAGATCCAACGCGGAAGAGAAGAGACTAGAACTCTTATGAACACTTCGACAGAACTTTCCTCTCCGTGTTCCAAAAACAAGATTGTGCTACAGTGTACCAAGTACTTTATTTGTCTCTCAGTGTTTTAATTCTGTGGTTTTTTTTTGGAAAACTTTCAGTGCTTGTGTTATTGTGTGTTTTCAAGGTAAAGAACTTTCATTAAGATTTTGGACACTGAACTGTGTGTGTGCTTAAGAACTATTATTGTGGTAGTTAAAAAACTTTGAACTGTGTGTAAAACAATATTTGAACATTTGTGCACATATCTTCGTTATAAAGGCCTATAAAAATTTTTTTTTATCATATCATGATATCTTTAGGTAATATTAAGTAGTATTGAACAGTTATTTTATTGGTACCACTTAGATACTTTTATGACCATTTTGATTCTTGTTTGTCTTTTATATTGATTTATTAATATACTAACCCAATTTTATAATCTATATATCTTTGATTACGAGAAAATGATTGCTTGGTGACCAGTACATTTATGCACTATATTAACTGATTTCTTGTTTGAATTTTACAAGTTGCCATTTGAGATGTAGGCTTGCCGGCGTCGACTCGATCTGTCTCGCTTCATCATGGAAGATGCTGCGGAGAAGCAAGACCGCCCAGAGGATTCCAGGTAAAGGTACCGCCTCGGGGCGAGGCTTTTCTTGCAGGGGGAGGTATTTGTAAGGTTTTGAGAATTAATTAGCTAGAATTTGAATATTCAGATT
>JAHWFO010015550.1:33205-125508 GCA_023313115.1 Rhysida immarginata | reverse complement strand
TGGATCCATTGGTGCATCTGACATCCTACTTCCTACGTCGATCTGCTTGGGGACCACCTGCACCCCTTCACGAACTGTTTTTACCCTACGGGCGACGGCACCTTCCAGCAAGATAATGCAACTCCACACACGGTGCTTGTGACACGGCAGTGCTACTGTCTTCGCGATGTTCCCCAGATTGCAATCCCATTGAACATTTGTGGGACGTCATCGAACGATCTGTCAGGTCATCACCAACACAACTGGTAAATGCAGCATCATTATGGAGTGCAGTGGAGGCAGCATGGCTTGCAGTGCCTGTGGATGTGTTCCAGGGCCTGGTAGACTGTCTTCCACGACGGGTCGTTGCCGTTAGTCGGGCCAGAGGGGGCCCAACATGTTATTAGGCAGGTGTGCCATGACATTTGGTGAGTGAGTGTAAATTCCGTAAGGAATCATTTGGAATTCACTGTAATTATTTAACAAAACTCAAAAGCACTGTCCGCAACTCTTTAGGTACAGTCGGAGTACACCCTGTTTTTTACGAAAACTTTGCAGGAATTGGGATATCTGACTATCTTCTACAGTACGTACCAAACATGGCTGCCATCTTGAATCTACGTCAATTTTTTTTAAACGGAAACAGGGTCGTGTGATATATCAAATAACACGAGCATTTTCTGACAATTTCATTCCTGTAAACAGATTTGAAGTAGCAGTTGCGGTTCAAAAGTTACAACCCATTTTGTTTCATTTTGTAGCAGGTAACTGAAGATGGCTTTGACCACGGAGGAGAGAATCGAGGTCAATTTGAAAGTTTCCGTGTCATAGCTGCAGATTTTAACAACCGGCACTCAGAAAGACCTCCAATTTCACACAACACCGCCAGGTGCTTAATTAAGAAATTCCGAGAAACTGGGACTGTGGTTTGACAAGGCACAGAGTGGCTGTCCAGTAAGTGCTGCTGACGAGACAACCTCAACAATGGTTTTGGAGTCCTTCGTCGAGAGCCCACAACGCAGCACACGACGTTTGTCAGCAGATGCGGAATCCTTCGTGCTCATCAATGGCATCCTTTCAAGATTCAGATATACTCCAGCGCCTAGCAGAGGATGACCCAGACAGACGTATGCAGTTTTGCACGTGGGCCCAAGAGCAACATCGACAAGATCCCTCTTTTGCACAATGTATCTTGTTCAGTGATGAGGCAAGCTTCTAGGTCAGCGGAGAAGTCAACCGTCACAACCTTTACGGAACCTTCCAAGGTAGTTGGTGACGTAAAGGTTATGGTGTTGCGTGGAATATGGGGTACCTGCTCGTGTAATTGGACGCATTTTCATTGACCAGAATCTAAATGCTCAATGCTATCTGGAAACGCTGCAAGAAGTGGCGTTTCCCTCACTTCTGAACGAAGATGGCAGCTTTCCCTTTGACTTTCAACAGGATGGGGCTCCACCGCACTATGGTGCAGATGTTCGTCAGTGGTTACATGTTCAATTTCCAGGACTTTGACGTTTGCATTAGGGCTGGAAATGAAAGCACCAAGTTTCATCCCCGTAACGATTCTGTCAAGAAAACTCTCTCCTTCCTGTTCATAGCGAGTCAAATGTTGCAGGGACATGGCCATTCGAACTCTGATGTCAAACGATGCGGGGCCCATTGTGCACAGATTTTTCTGCAGTGCAGACGATTCCTGATAATGGAGTGAACAGTGCCATGACTAACGCCAGTTTTAGCAACCACGACATCGACTGTCACACTTCTGTTTTCCTTAATGCTGGGTTCCCACTTAGCGCGACAATCGCGCGATTCTATTGCTTTGTGAAGCACGCATGCGCAGAGTGACGTCACGAGGGTGATTCTGTGGCGCATCTAAGTCGATTGAAAAGCTCTGCATGCCAGAGCTTTTTGATCGCGCGACTCTATCGTACCCAATCAGAAAACAGTTTCGAATCACGTGGCACATGCAATCATGGCAGCACCTATTTCGAGATGGTCGGATATCGCTACGGAAAATTTGATTGAAGTTATCGCGACAAAGAGTTCATTTGCAAATAGCTAAGCATTCCAAAAATAAAAAACCCCATTCTCGTCCATGTCGATTTTGGAGGCACGAAATCTTGAAGTGGGAAGCGAAACGATCGCGTAGATAGCGCATGCGCATTCAGTCGCGCGGCCGTCGCGCCAAGTGGGCACCGAGAAGCGAATCGATTGCCTGGCGTTTGTTGTGCATGCGCATATGACTCAAAGCGATCGTCGCGCTAAGTGGGCACCCAGCATAAGACTGCGTCAATTTTGGCTTTGGAATCGTCCGTGATGGCGCGGTTGGCATGTCCAGGTCGTCGATCATCTTACAATGACGACCATCCCTCCGAAAACATCTTGCTCCATGCCCAAACACGAGTGAAAGTTAGGCAGTCGTTTCCATATACGAGGTCTGTTCAAAAAATACGTAGACTGTTTGAATTGCGCGGGCCCTGTTGGTCCCAATCAAAATCGCTCGGTGTCGCCATCTTCTGACAGATCCGCTGATTACAAGGCAGTTTTTTGATTGCAAATATCAGTATTGGTTGATTAGCTACGCGGTTGTTTGTGAAGTGTGTTTTTTTTCGTTTGGTGGATTTTTAGAATGAGTGACTTGAACGAGCAAAGAGTTGCTGTGAAATTGTGTTAAACTCGGAAAAACTGCCACTGGACGAGTGGAAAAGGCCAGAAATGTGGACGAGAGGTGACTGGTCGTTTCGTCACGACAACGCTCCAGCCCATTCAGCTCTCAGAACTCGAGAGTTTTTGGCCAAACACTCGATCACTGTTCTTCCTCACCCACCCAACTCACCTGACCTCGCTCCTTGTGACTTCTTCTTGTTTCCCAAACTCAAAAGACCTTTGAAAGGAAGGAGATTTGAGACGATTCCCGACATAAAGGCAAATGCGACGAAGGCGCTGAAGGACGTCGCAAAAGAAGCGTTCCAGGACTGTTTCCAAAAGTGGAAACACCGTTGGGATAAGTGTGTGCGTCGGGGAGGAGAGTACTTTGAAGGGGACCCAGATGTGTAACTTCTGAATAAAATATATTTTGTTTTATGACGTCAGTCTACGTATTTTTTGAACAGACCTCGTACGTTCTGCACGCGACGATGAATTTCAGAAACTCAAACTCCTTCACTTGTCAAAAACCGAATTACTGCTCTCTGTTCCTGTTTCGTCGACTCCAGTTTCTTGTTTGGACAAAGCGATCATACGCAGAACTTCGAAGTCATCCTACAAGTCATTTGTACGACCCTTATAAAAAAAACAAACAAACAAACAAACAAACAACTACTTTACCTTGTGAATTTAATAAAAATTCCGGAAAAAAGAAGAATTCGGGAATCAGTTCCTTAATGTCCGTGTTGGAATCGTGACTCGATAAGCACCAAGACGTATGAACGGAATGAAACGTCCGATCGGGAATATCAAAATTGTGATCTGCAAGCACGAAAGCAAAATTGACTTTAAAAACGTTTACATTGTCGTTCTCCTGATAATTTTTCATTTGTAAACTGCGATTTACCTTGAAATTGAAGAAATATTTGCGTGAAAGGAGGTAACCGAACGAGAAAATGTAACACGATCCCGCTATTGGAATAATGCGACCCGTAATGAAAAGGTCCTGCTGTTGGCAGTATGCTGTCTTCTTTGTTAACAATTTTTAAATCCTTTTTTAAAGAAAAATACAATTCATTATACCGTCGCTAGGCTTAAGCAACTTAAAACAGTCAATTGCTACGAGGGGCATTCAAATTTGACCTGGACTTTATTTTGTTGGGATGCCAACTACTGCTCGTCATGCAAATGCAGCACCACTCATCCGGTTGTCGTAACAACCGATTGTTTGTTTAAACAAAATGGCGGACAGCGACGTGTCGAGCAAAGCGGAACGACGAATAATCATCAAGTTTCTCCACGACAAAGGTGTGAAAGCATCTGAAATTCATCAGAGACTTCAAAGACTGTCCACCAAGTCGTGTCTGTGTCGATCATTCGTCTTTGCTTGATGTCAACTGTGGAGCACCATGTGCCACTGATGAGAGAGGCGAACATTGCTGGGAAGGTGTGTCAAAACCAAGCGAAGAGCTACAATGAACCAATTTACCATCCAAACCAACGAGGGTGCTACCAGACACGTCTCTAAAACCACAGTACAGAAGACCATGCTACGTATGGGCCTCCGCAGCAGACGGATGGTCACCGCACCCATGCTGACGAAAATTCATCGCCAAAAACGGCTTCGATTTGTCCAACAGTACAGAAACTGGACCACTTCCGACTGGAAAAAAGTTGCCTTCTCCGACGAGTCACGATTTCTGCCCCACAGGTGAGGCCAGAAACCTCCGAGAACAAGCATCCTGCAACCATTGCCGGACGAATCCAGGCTGGTGTCGGCAGCATCCATGGCATTCTCTGGGCCGACTGATACCTGTGGAAGGCACTCTCAACCGATTCGGCTATTCATCCATAATTGCAGATCAAGTACACCCATACGTGGCGACTGTCTTCCCAGAGGGGGATGGCACGTTCCAGCATGACAATGCCACGTGTTGTACGGCTGCAATTGTTCGGGGAGGTGGTTTGAGGAACACGACCAAGAGTTCCAAGCACTACCCTGGCCCCCTAATTTCCCAGTTCTCACCCCAATCGAAAACCTTTGGGATCACCTCGATCGTCATGCCCCAATTTTCAGCAGCTATCGGATGCTTTACAGTCTGCATGGCAACAGCTACCAGTAGAAACCTACCAGAATGTTATTGACTCACTCCCACGCCATCTAGCTGCTGTCCGTGCCGCTAGAGGGTGGTCATAATAATGTGACTCTTAACTTAAGCCAATCCATTTTATTTTCACACTTCTCTCATTAAGAGGGGGGAATGGTCGGCTTAATTATCGCTGCGACCAATCTTATGCTTTTGCCTTGAAATAATTACTTTTTATCAATGTGCTAATCCACGATTGCGGCATTATCATCGTAAATTATGGTATATTCACACGCCTCGGACCACACACGCTTCTCCCACCGCTCCCGCCATTGTTGGAAGCTTCTTTGGAAGGCCTGAAATCGGGTTCTTTTCACCAGCGTTTTGGGCTCGGGGAACAGCCAAAAGTCGCCGCATGGAGTCATGTCAGGGGAGTAAGGAGGCTGACAACCTAAAGGCTTGCTGTGTTTTGTGTGTAATACACTCGTTCACTCTCACGATGCCAGGCAGCAGCTTACGAGACCAACTACACACGCGCAGATGAAGGTCGCCTACGCCTCGTCGCCAGAGAAGAAAACCCGCGGTTCATTTGTTCAGCCAGGAAAAATAAAGATCCGACACTTTTTGTACGCACCTCGTAAAATGAGATTACGAGAAACCAAAACATATCTAAAAGCTTCTTACGTTGTATCGATTTATGAAACCCTTCTCTTTCTCCTTATTTTGAATGGCCATTGGCTTCGAAAAATTCCTGCAATTCAAAAGAAACATTTGGAAAAGGGAATAAAAAACAAAACAACTTTCTGACTGTTACTTTTAACTTGATATACACTGGCTGACAAAAAAAAGTGAAGTACCCAGAAGGAGTGGTTGAAAGTGAATGAAACGACGACATATGATGAAAAAACATGTGACTTCATTGTACAAACCTAGCGTCAATAAACTTCGGACACCAAGTAATTTGGCTAAGAACACAGTGAAAAGTGCATACAGAGGATTGCAGGCTAATCAAAATAGATTTACTGAGTAGATGGAAAATTGCGTTGTCAACAGGTTTCAAAGAACTTCGTACACAAGGGATCGCCAGCACATAGAACTTCCCTGAAGGCTGTAGAAACGCCCAGAATGCTTTGCATCAGGCTTTAAAAGCACCGTCCACGCGACAGAGCACAGTGTTCGTCTTGTTTTGAACCATGCGACGTGGTAAGCCAGTAGAAACGTGTATACGGCAGTTCCAGAATAACAAATCCCAGCGAGCTATTGCCCATGCATTATCAGTTCCACTCTCTCTCTACTGTTAATGGGATCATCAAGCGTTTCAGAGAAATCAGGAAAACAGAACTAGGGACTGCACCAGGCAAGCAGCGATTATTAAATGTTAGGGACCTACGAGTATTTCGACGTTACATTGTGAAAAACGGGCATGCTCCCATAAGTGAAATGACTGTTTGGGCTCGAGAATATTTTCATCTACCCATATCCGAAAGCACAGTCCGCCGTTACATCAGAAAATGCAACTATTACTTATACGCTACAAAGAGTAAGCCATTTATGAGCACTGTAGCTAAACGTCGCCGGGTAGCATGGGCTAGAACCCATCTAAAGTGGACCCTTGCTCAGTGGAATAGTGTTCTGTGGTCCGACGAGTCCACCTTTGCAGTGATGTATGGCAACAACGGTCGCAAGGTGCTAAGGACCGAGCACGAAAGTAATCATCTCGACTGTTACCAGAGGAAAGTTCAGAAGCCTGCATCGCTGATGGTGTGGGGCTGCACGAGTGCAGCCGGGACAGGATGGCTTCACTTTTGCGAGGGCATTATTAACTCTGCTGCCTATATAAACATTCTTCAACAGCATCTGCGTCCATCCCGCCTAAAGTTGTTCAATAGAAGACCAAGCATCTTTCAGCAGGACAACGCGAAGCCTCATGCTGCTCGGAACATCAAGGCTTGGCTACAAGAGCAGCGTTTCAGGGTGCTTGACTGGCCTGCCTGCAGCCCAGATCTGTCACCCATTGAAAATGTATGGCGCATTTTAAAGCAAAAAGTCAGACAGCGGAAGCCTCGAACACTGCAGCAGTTGCGGGCGTGTATTTACGAAGAGCGGGACAAAATTCCAGTAGAAACAACGCAGAAGTTAGTGTGCAGCATGCCTCGACGACTTCGGAGCGTCATTCGTCGGAAAGGTGACGCCACTCAGTGGTCATGTGCAATAAACGGTACGGTGTACGAAGTTCATTGCAGCATGTTGAAAACGGAACATTACAAAAAGTCACTTATTTAGTTTTTCTGTTAAAGTGCTATATGACAGTTGTACTAAAGGTCTGTGCACTCAATAAAGTAATTTCCATTTGCTTACAATAAGTTTCGTTGTACTTATCCAAAATTCTATATGTGTCCGAAGTTCATTGACGCTAGGGTTGTACTATTGCAATATGGGATGAAAGAGACAATGCCATTGGCAGTACAGGTGGAATGTTGGTGTCAGGTCAATAGTGTGTGGCACCCCCTCTAGCCCCAATGCATGCCCTTATACGTCAAACAGCCTTTGGATCCTCAGTCCACAGTTGTCCCTCCAGATCCCGCAGGCTGGTACTGTGACGGAGTCGCCTTCCAATTTCATCCCACATGTTCAACGATGGAGAGTTCCGGGGATCTTGCTGGCTAGGCAGTCCATAGACAAGTGTACTGTGTGCGGGCATGCATCATCTTATCGGTACAATGTCAGATATATGCGGACGCAGAATGTCTGTGACATATCACTGTGCCATTAAAGTCTGCTGAAACACTTTAGAGGTGACCTGAACGCATATCCGATGGCTTCCCACTGTCAGGGGTTACGCCTGTGTTTCCCTCCACAAAACGGGAGGGTTGTGCCCTCTCTGCTCGACGCCGCCATACGCAAACACGATGGTCATCGGAGGTCATGGAGAAGCGGGACTCGTCACTAAACACGATGCGACGCCACTCTCTGGCGAGGCACCACTATAAACACAGGCGTTGGTGTTGTGGTGTTAATGGCAATTGACGCACGAGGCCGCAGGACCCCAATCCGGCGGATGCGAATTATTGAGTTGGTGTGCGGGAACTCGCACGGTGTTGTGAGTTCGCCGATGCCATGGGATTCCTTAATGCTTGGAGCACCAAACGACAGTTCTCCCTTGAGTTGGTGTTCGTTGGTCGATCCGAAACTTGCACGACGTGCACGGGTGCCCTCACGTACCATCGATTCCAACATCGAGCCACTGTGACATCTGAACCCCCTGTCAAATGCGACGGATAGGATGTCTAATGCATCTGCGAGGCATCGCGGGTGCTTTGTACAATACAGTAATCCTCTCTGAATGTCTTGCGTAACTGTTGGACTCACAGCAGTTGACTGGTAACAACTTATCAACAACATGGTGACAGTTCTAGACATTGCAGATCCTTGTGAATCTAATCGTTTACTCCCACGTCAACAGTATGCAAGTGCACCGAAACAGGATAATATTGGACCGCTCCTTCTAGGTGCTTCACTTTGTTTAGTCAGCCAGTGTACGAAACCTACCTGTATATTGCGGGGTTCTTTAAATTGAGGGTGGCACTCTGATACTCGCTAAGAACAAACGGAAAAACTGGATACTGCATCAAATCGTTGAAAGTTCTTCCTGCCAATTTATTTAAATGCATCAGATACTCAAAGTTAGTCAGCGAGCCCTCTTGCCATAGATGCACCAGATTTACGAGATCTTGGGATTCAATCAAATGTGGCAATTTATTCGACATGATGTAAGAAAATAATTTATTGCGTTCCTAAACGAATAAAATTACAAGATTTAGACAAACGAAACGGAACGAAACGAGATTTTTATGACGAGGGAAAAATTCCTCGACTTACTTTGGTCGAAGGGAATGCTATCAAGGAATTTTTACCAGAAATAAGAAAAATTTCAATAGCACTGTCTTGTAACTCGTAACGCCGCTTTAAAACTTCTTTTATTTCTGTGTACGGCCAAGATAACGAAACAATCTCCTTTTTACCTAACTGCCATCAAAATAAAAATGCATTAATTAATTAATTAAGAAAAGATCAATACAATATATCAAGTCGTTGCATATCAAATGTCGGATTTTCAGTGGGTTCCGCACTTCAGCACGGTTTCCACGTTTAGTAGCAAGTACCCATAACAAAGTGGTACGTTCCCAGAGATAAACCTATCAGCGACCAGCTGCCTGAAATTTGCATGTCTGCGATGATATTTAATAGCATTTCAACCCAAGACTTCATACGAATTACGAGTTCAGGTTCAATCACACCGCATCCAACGCCTCTCGAAACATCAATAAGGTATTCGGTGTAGGCACCATAAACGAACGTACTGTCCAACATTGGTTCCGAAAATTCCGGGCGGGAGTGACGGACCTGGCAAATGAGCCACCCAACGTGTTGAATGACGCTGATCTGAAGCTATCTCTGTGGAAGAGGACCCATTAAGCACTGTTCAGGATCTTGCAGGGGATCAGTCGACTGTCCGTAGACACATTAGGCCCGCCACAAATTGAGAAAGTCGCGTCGACTTGTGTGCTAGCGCATGACGTCAGGGCGACCCCGTGCCGTCACATGTTGATCGTGCACCAGCTCGCACCGACGCAAATACAACATCGGTCGGCTCATTCATACGTATTGCGCATGCGTGAGATACAGCTGCTGGAACGCGAGTTTTGATATCATTCATTAAGATCGTTTATTTATTTTATTTATTATATGATTATATATTCATTACACAAACTACATCTACGGCTGGGTGGCGCATTGTTGAAAAACCCACGAGATCGAGCCGCCAAGTCGAACGAAGTAGAAATTTTTTTACTGCTCTCGACCAAGTCGAAGTCGAGAAGAAGGCAGGATCTGACGTCATGCGAGCGCATCGCACGCATGAGCAATGGGCGTCAAAAAAGTCGCTAGCGCACAAGTCGACTCAACTCGACTTTTTTCAAATGAAACGGGCCTTAGGGCCATCAGCAAGGTGAAAAAGCAGGACAATGGGTCCCACATGAACAGTTTGGTGGACCATCCGTTGGTAGTGCATTACAGCTTCCTGCAGCAGGGGGAGACGATCACCGTTGCGACCTACTGTCGTGAACTGCATCGTATGCACACAAAACTGTGTCAGCAACAACTGCACTTGTGCACTGCAAAGGCATCCTTCCGCTGCATGACAATGTGTGTCCGTGACAAGGCTCTGGGCTACGAGGTGCTTCCACACCCTCCGTACTCTCCAGACCTCTCCCCTACCGACTACCATCTTGTCCAGAGCCTGGACAATTTTCTCCAGAGGAAAACATTCCTAACCCAAGCAGATGTCGAAAAGGCATTCCGGGAGTTTATCGAATCCCGTGACCATGGATTCTATCGGAGAGGGCTCGAGAAGCTGCCAAATCGATGGCAACAATGTTTGAATTGCAATGGGGGTTATTTCGAATAGCACGTGTGAAGGTGTCCTTTCTAGAGGGCCATTAAAGATGACCACTGTAATCCGACATTTGATATGCAACGACCTGATAGCTCCAACAGGGGTCCAACTAGTTAGGTCCCTGGGGGCCTCACATAAACCAGTAACTAATAATCAAAAAGTTAATAAACAATAACGATTACAACGACAAAAGTTAGTTCAAGAAGGCTCGACTGAGCACACTTATTTTAAAATACACTATATGATCAAAAATATCCGGACACCCCTCACAGATCATCGATTGGCCCAATGTCACATGATAATGACTTGCACATCATTTAAATAGCTTCCCACACCTTCAGACACAACTCTGCTTGGACATTGGCAAGAATGGGTCGTTCGGCAGAGCTTAGTGAGTTCCAACGTGGAACCATCGTTGGATGTCACCTATGCGGCAAGTCCGTGCATGACATTTCCAGCCTTCTTCAGATACCCAAGTCGACAGTAGGCGATGTCATTATGAAATGGAAGACCCGGGGATCGACAACAGTTCGACAACGAACCGGTAGACCCAAGAAACTAATGGACAGAGACCGTCGAGTGCTTCGTCGTGTCACCCCGCAGCAACCGGAAGTCCTCGGCGGAAAAAATTGCCACAGAGTTTCGAAACGCCTCTGCAAACGATGCCGGTACCGTGACGATTCGTCGGGAACTGCACACGATGGGATTCCATGGCCATGCTGCTGCCCACAAGCCCCACATCAGCAGGGTCGACGCCAAGCGACGTCTGGAGTGGTGCAAAGCCCACAGAAACTGGACAATGGACCAATGGAAACGTGTAATGTGGACAGACGAATCTCGCTACACACTCTGGCAATCCGACGGACGAGTTTGGGTTTGGCGCATACCTGGAGAACGCTTCTTACCTGAGTGCACAGAGCCCACAGTCGAGTTCGAAGGAGGAGGAGTCGTGGTGTGGGGCTCATTTTCACGGTACGGACTGGGCCAGCTCATTCCTGTGCAAGGAATCATGAACTCCGACCGTTATCTGAATGTGTTGGACAACTGTGCACTTCCAACGTTGTGGCAATTTTTCGGAAATGGGCCATTTCTCTACCGACACGACAATGCTCCGTGCCACAAAGCGAGGCGTGTACGGCAGTGGTTTGCGGACTCGGGGGTCGAAGAAACGGGTTGGCCGGCACAAAGTCCCGACCTCAATCCTATAAAGAGTCTGTGGGATGAATTGGAAAGACGCTTGCGGGCCAGATCACATCGGCCAACTTCTGTACCTGAACTGATTCTCGCTCTTCGGGAGGAATGGAGGAGCATTCCGGAAAGTACCTACCAACATTTGGTGGAAAGTCTCCCCCGAAGGGTGGAAGCTGTGATTCGGGCAAAGGGATGTGCAACGCCCTATTGATTTCCATGAAATTGTGGCTAGAGCTCAAACGTGCATGTGTCCGGATATTTGTGATCATATAGTGTATAATCACATAACATGCAAAACGTTAACAAGTAAAATAAATTGACAATTATATAAATACAGGGTCGAGTCACATTATTATGACCATCCCCTAAGCTTGTCTTCGGGGTTGCCCATCCGAGGAACTATGTCACGTGTTGGGAATTGTTTACGTGACTATATAAGGTAGGTTTCCACTATGTTAAAAACATAGCAATCACTGCTGCAATGGGTAAGAAGCGTCATGTAAAAGGGGATAATAATCGGCTTTCAGGCCGAGGGTGGCAGTCTTTCGGAAACAACGCAGTTTGTGAACTGTTCTCGTGCTGCTGTAGTTAAAGTATACCACGACTGAGAAAATGGGACCGTTCAGAATAAACAATATGGGAACTGTGGACAACTGAAGAGAGAGGTGAACGTCGGCTGCGAAGGCCAACTGAAGAACTACAGTGGACCAACTTACCGCTCAAACTAACGAGGGTGCTACCAGACACGTCTCTAAAGCCACGGAACAGAGGACCCTGCTACGTATGGGCCTCCGCAGCAGCCGGATGGTCATCATGCTGACGAAGGTTCATTGCCAAAATCGGCTTCAATTTGCCCAACCATACAGAAACCGGTCCACTTCTGACTAGAAAAAGATTGCCTTCTCCGACGAGTCACGATTTCTGCTCCACAGAAGTGACTGCTGTTGGCGGGTGAGGAGAGAAACTTCCGAGAACAAGCCTCCTGCAGCCATTGTTACATGAATCCAGGCTGGTGGGGGCTGTGTCATTTTGTGGGGAGTGTTCTCGTGGCATGGTCTGGACTCACTGATTGGGTTATTTATCCGTAATTGCAGGTCATGTACAGCCATACATGGAGACTGTTTTCCCAGAGGGGGATGGCACGTTCCGGCAAGACAATGCGACGTGTCATATGACTGCAAACGTTCAGGGGGGTTGAAGTACTACCCTGGCCCCCTAATTCCCCAGACCTCAACCCAATCAAGATCTTTAGGATCACCTCGATAGTCACGTGCGTGCCATGGAACAACCATCGCATATCCTTCGGATGCTTTACAGTCTGCATGGCAACAACTACCAGTAGAAACCTACCAGAATCTTATTGACTCACTCCCACGCCGTCTAGCTGCTGTCTGTGCCGCTAAAGGCGGTTATTCAGGATATTAGCTGGTGGTCATAATAATGTGACTCGACCCTGTAATACAGTGTGTACACATAGTTCAGGCAGTCAAAAGCTCTACATGGAAACAGATTCATGCATTTCATAGAGAAAAAAAATTATGTTAAACAACGAGGACCAATAACGCTGGTCAACACTGAAGTTGTTACCGACTTAAAAAGGTTTTTCTTACGTATTTTGGTGTGCTAAATACCATTTAGACCCTTCTAGCGGCCGTTCTGGTAATCAGATTTTGACGAAACTTGAGTTATATGTTAGGCAGGCCATGAGGAAGAGAATTTTGCAATAAAACAAATTAGTTCACATTTTGACTGCTACGTCAAAATATGGCGCTGGTCATGTAAGAAACCATCTGAGAACTTTTACTCAATCAGAGACGTTATGCAAATGAGATGTGAAATGAGAGTGAAATTAAATGTAATGTCATTCTTGACGATGGCTTTAGCTAAAAAGGATCGAGCTTTATTGGTCATGTTGTTTTACGAGAACTGCAATAATGCTTCTGCTGCACTAAGAGAATACCGACGTGTGAAAAACTTGCGAAATGAGCCTATGTCCATTAATGGTTTAAAAAAAGATGATTAAGAAATTTGAAGGAACTGGCGAGTTGGGTGTGCTGCCAGGGAGAAGACGGAAACGAATTACAAACGAGACTGTGGAAGACGTGGAGAGTGCTTCAAGTTCCTAATATTCTTCAGCAAGTGCTCGAGCCGTATCACGTGATTTGTATATTCCGTGGTCTACGGTACAAAAAGTTTTGCGTTCCATTTTAAGGTGGTATCCATACAAGATCCATGTGGTTCAAAAGTTGCTTCATGAAGATCCAGAAAAACGCACCGACTTTGCTTGCCAGTTTCTGTCGATAATGCATGGCCATGGAACATTGTGTGGTCAGATGAAGCACATTTCACACTAGACAGAGCAGTGAATGCTCAAAACTGTCGCATCTGGGGTACTGTAAAGCCGATGGTTGTGCACGAAAAGCTTTTGCACTCTGATGATGTGACAGTATGGTGCGGATTCACTTCACATTTCATTCTTGGCCCCTTTTTCTTTGAAGAGAACACTCCTCAAGACACTTAAAGATGTTCAATCACAGGTGCTCGCTACTGCGAACTTCTGCAGCAGAAAGTCATTCCTGCTTTACGAGAAAGACAATGTCTTTATGCAAGATGGTGCAACACCCCACATTGCATGACCAAAGAAGGAACTACTTCACGCTCATTTTGGAGATGATCGGGTGATTTCGAGAAAACTTTTCCAACTGCATGGCCTCCTCGTTGAGCGGACTTAAACCCTTGTGACTTGTGGTTGTGGGGATATTTGAAAGATAATGTCTATGGAGGAAGAATACGGAATAACTGTCCCTGAATTGAAAGCAAGCATAATATGCCAGAGGAAACCCTTCGCTCTACAGTGGAACATGCAATAATGCGCTTTGAAATGTCATTGACACAAATGGAATGCACATCGAACAAATGCTCTGCTTCTAACTTGTTTTTGTTATTATTCATGCGCCATATTTTGACGTAGCCGTATAAAATAATCTCAAGTATCGTCGAAATCTTATTACCAGAACGGCCGCTAGAAGGGTCTAAATGGTGTCACTTTTAACTAAAACCACCCTGCACAAATGTAACCATTAAAATATTTTATTGGCTCTCGTTTTGAAGATATTTATTATACAGGGTGTTCCAAAACGTTTTAGACAACTTTTAATCATTATATTCTTTTTCATTTTCTCCAAGATCGCCTTTACATCCTTATGGAGGACGTGCCATTGGATATACGAACAAGCTTCCGATTGCATTTGGACGGATGCCCAGCCCACTTTGGTAGAGGAGTGCGAGATATTGTTTGAATGTCAATTATCCGGACAGATGGATCGGTAGAGGTGGTCCAATGGCTCGGCCTCCTAGGTCACCGGATCTTACCTCATTAGATTTTTTTCTGTGGGGAACACTAAAGAAGGAGGTCTACTGCAATCTACCCACCACCAGAAATGAGCTCGTTGCATCCATTCGAGCAATCCCACCCGACCAGGGGCCCTATTCTCGAAATTCTCGTGTTAACAACTCACATGAGTTGGGAGTGTCACGTGGTACAAACACGAATGATTAGACAAAATTGGTATTCTCGAGAATCAACTCCTGAGCTTTTTGCTCTCCTCATGCGAGTTGTCAAATCACGTGAGCAGAGCTTGTGAGATAGCTACGCACAAAAAAAAAAAAAAAGAAAATACATGGCCGACGTATTCGTCACTCTGCATTTAATCGGAGCATTGGAAAAGCAGAAAGGCGTTGTTTCAGGAGGCAACGAGTTTTACGAACACGGATTGATGCTTTCGACTGTCATGAGTAACGTTCTTGTCATTTATTTCGACTATCAAAGGATTTCGGCAAAAATTTTGATAGACAACCTTTGACCGATTTTAGGGGATCAAACTCGAAGAGCAGCGTTAAGCCTACAAAACAGAGGAATAATTTGCACTATCTGCACAATCCCGCGATGACTAATCACGCGACCAAGGTAAATGATATCTTTATTAATTAAGTCTTTTACTCGTAACCAAATAGAAAAGGATTTATATATATCAGCTGGTTAGGGGGAGGGGGGGGGGGGTTTCAAAACATCATTTCACTTAGATTGGTTGCGCGATTGTGCGGAAAGAGCAAATTAAGCTTTTTTTTCGGTTAATGTTACCTATCCGTACAAATCGCAAACGAATATTCACTATCCGCACATCGCACGATGACTGATTCCGCAAACTGATTGTTGTGATTCCTGTAACCGGCCAGGAGGAAACCAACTGCCCCTTGTAACCAAATAGGTTGGGGTATATATCAGTTATTTGCCCGCGGAGGGGGACATCGTAGACAGAATGCCGAAGGCGTTCGAGTAACGGAGTAACAGTGAGGCCCACAGGGCAAGGAGTGGGACTGGCGTTCAAATAATGGAAAACGCTGACCAGCGAGGCCCACAAGGCCTAAAATGAGACTTGTGTTTGCGATTTGTGTGGATAGTTAACATTAACCTTTTTTTTCGATTCTATGTTTGATTTCTTTGTTCCGATGCAAGAATTCAGTTTCCTTCCTAAGTCATTCCATAGTTGTTCGTAAACTCGCTATCAAATTTTCCTTTATACATTCTTGTATTATTTATGAATAAAATTTCTTTTTGCTCATCTCTGATTCTTTTCTTTTGCCTGCATACTACTCATAATGTAGCGATTGTTTGGGAACAGTTTCCGCTTATTTGATTGGTTCTTGATGAACAGTCTCGATTCCAAACGCTTAGAAATGTCGAAACTCGTGCGAGTGTGACGCACGTACTCACCAGTCGTGTACGTCTTGTAGTTTGAACGGCAGAATAGCAATCGTGCGAGTTGAAATCTCACTAGTGAGATAGTGTATGTGAGATGGATTGCAACACAAAAATTTCGAGAATAGGGCCCCAGTGGCAGCTACCAGCTCAGTTGTCCGAAGACGTAACCAGTGCATTGGAGCTGGGGACAACCATTTTGAGGGGCTTCCCCGACTCTGATTTGTTACTTATTCTTATTCCTTGTATCATCATTTTAGTATTGTTTTGTAGTTCAACGTGAACTTCTGTGAGTATGCAGAATAAAAAGTGATCTGCAAGAAAACAGACAAACGTCGATATCTCGCACACGATCGAAACTAGATGAAAAGTTTATCAAACATTTTTTGTTCCATTTGAACCACACAACGTTCCTAAACAATTGGGTCACCCTGTAGACGTATACAAAAATACGACATCTCATTAGCTTACCTGAATCCTTGATCTATTATCCTTTACAGCTTCTTCCCCAACAAAATAAAGGGATAGCTCACCAACTAAAATTTCACCCAATATCTGACATCCTGGCACAATGTTTGTGCAACTGGACGCATACCTAAACAATTTTCACAATATAAATATCTGTACGTATGTAAGGTTCTTGTTAAAAACTGCATAAAAAATAAACAATAAATATGAAGAAGCTACTCAAATGATATGAACACCTTTCGATTAGGGATGTGCAATATTCTTCAATATCGATAACGTATCGCGATGTTTTGGTCGTTAGTCGACTAAAAAAGTCAAGTAATTCCAACTCGATATAGTCGTGACTACATCGGATTTTTTTATTCGATTGTTTTGATTAATTCCAGCGTTTTTTTTCTGTTTCCATTATTAAACCAATCCGAAAGCTTTCAGATTATTAAACGTCTTTTCATGCGCATGCCTTCTCATTGGCAGCTTCATTCCTCGTGCTCCTCGTCAATCACAATCGATTCTATCGTTCCTACAGGAAGGACTCCATCTTATCCTCTGAATATTATGTGCAGTAATTTAAGATCATCCGGCTATCAAAATCCATCTGCGGTTTTTTGGGCTTCTTTGTGCTTAGTCCCGCAGTTTTTGGGCTGCTTTGTGGACGGGTTTTGGGATTTTCGAGGTAGAAATATCTGGCAACTACGTTTCATCTGGCTTCTTGCCTAGCCCAGTTTACTTCCCCTGGTTACTTCCTGGATCAGTATGGCAGTGAAAGCATTGCTTTTGGACTGCTCACTTCTTTTTCCCTGCGCTGTTCGATTGTTGATTGTCGTAGGGTCTCATTAGTGGTCGTTATAAACCTTCTCATAGGTAGGGTAATCATTTGGACTCGAAGCTCGTCATTATCAAGGTTGTTATTCTTCTCCATTCATCCTCTGAGTGGATGCCCCCTTACCGTGGGTCAGGGGTTTGGATGCTTCAGGGATTCTGTGAGCTATGCTGGTTGTAGCACGGCTACTTTAGGGTCACCCTTACCAGAAAGGTCATGGTTGAGAAGTGAGACGAAGAGTATCCAAACAAACATATATCTCATGATGTCGACGAATGAGAGAATTCATACTGCATCGGATGTGGCGCAGGTTAAAGTCACCCACGTTCGGGAGATAGGCAGAGGCTCTCGTTCGAAAAATAGTCGACAGTCTCCCAGCTGTTATCTCGGAGCAATGCCTCCGAGAAGCCCCACCAGTGCACTCGCTGTGTGCTTGGGGAAACGGTTGGGGGCAGCAGATGCCTTTACCCAGGAGGAGAAACGGGTAAAGCGACAACGGGATCGGGTGCTGTCAATTGGCACTTGGAACATATTCTCCATGACAGTTTTTTGTTATTTCATTTATTTTACTTTATTGCAAGGGCAAACGACTGATATTTATCGATATTGAAGAATATCGCACATCCCTACTAGCGATCGTGAAAAGTCCGGGAATTTTACGAAATCGTTTTGCTAGACCCCCTGTTAATTTCTTTAAAAAAGATACTCGTTTGCTGCGATTTAGTCGAATAAATTTCCAAGCCAGTCGAATAAAATCGCCAATTACAAAAATTTTAATCGATTAATGGCAAATGAATATCACACATCTCTACTTTCGATTTACACGTTTTGTCAAATATCTAGAAAAATACTTGCTGAATTATTCAGCGAAGGTTTTGTCTCGAAGACAAACGGCAGTCCAGCAACAAATTGAACAACAAAAAAAAAATAATGTTTGGGATCACACGGTAAAAATAAAGCTTGAAATGCGTTGTAGCTGTAGCATATGATTATGAGCCTTCTTTTACACATCTGTCTTCATTTACATGGGAATAGCACATACAGTCTGTTTTCTATTTTAGTGGACAGTTGATAAAACCTTTTAGAAACGCAAAACCCTGATATCCAACAATTTCTACGTCTTTAATACAATGTAAATGGTGCTTCTTTACATTTTCAATACTCAGAGAAAGAGCTTTTACATAACAAAAACATAAACGGTGATTCATGAGAATCTACTTGTTTCCTATTTAGTGGACAATATAAATAAAAGAAATGAAATAGGACAATTTATCCTTAATATTTATTTAGTGGACCCTCCATTCTGTGTAATAAGTGTGAAAACACGATCCTTCATTGATTTAACAAGCTTTTGAAGGACTTCAGGATAGACTAAGTTATACCATGCTTCAACAATTGATTCTTTCAATGATGAAACACTGCTGTACTGACGTCCATCTTCGTAAACTTTACGCACAATGATACCCCATAAGTTCTCGATAGGGTTCACGTCCGGACTTCTCGGTGGCCAGACCATCACGTTGACATTTTTAGATTTCAGCCAGTTCTTTGTTGACATCGAACTGTGGCACGGGGCGTTGTCTTGCTGCAGAACCCAAGATGGTCCACAAATGTCTTGTCCATAAGGTAAGGCAGCTTCTTCAAGTAGCTCCTGATATTTCACAGAATTCATTCTAGTGGTAACGAATGCTAGAGGAGTAGTTCCATTAAAGCCAAAACCGCCCCATATCATTACTGAGCCGCCACCATGAACTCTTGTAGAAAATAACTGCTTCTCTTTGCGTATGACTGCAACCCATCTGGACCATCCAGATTGAATTTTTTTTCATCTGTAAACAACACCTCCATCCATTTGTCATCCCACGTCATATGTTCCTTTGCCCAGTGCAAACGTCGATTCTTATGCTCAGCAGTTAATGGAGGTTTGGCCTGTTTTTTTGTGTACGTCCAGTGTGGTGATGAAGACAAAATCTTCCACACAGTCTTGCGCTTTACTGGAAGTTGCAGATCAGCACATATTCGAGCACACGAGTGGCCAGTTTGAGTTGCTTCACGGATGATGTGTTGTTTGTCACGATTTGTCGACTTTGGCTTCGGACCACGTTTCTTCTGCGCCGATTTTGAACTGCCCACTGTCAGAAACCTACCAATGGTACTCTTAGGTTTGTTCAGCAAAGCAGCAATTTCACGTATTAACTTTCCACTCTCTCGAAATGCCATGATTTTGCCTTTTTCAATATCAGACAGCTTTTCTCGACTTGCCATTATTGAAATAACCTGGAGTTGTCAATATGACTGCATATGAGCTTAAAACAATCAAAGAATGCTATTCCTGCCTTCCTGAGAATTGTGTGCTGTTACCTTAACTCTTAAAATGGAACTGTCCACTAAATAGGAAACAAGTAATTTCGTATGCATCAAGTTTTTATAGCCTTATAAGAACAAAATGCACTTTTTAATCTGCCAAAATGTAAAGAAGCACTATTTACATTGGTTTGAAGACTTATAAATTGGTAGTTAGCAGAGTTTTGCGCTTCTAAAGGGTTTTATTAACTGTCCACTAAAATAGGAAACAAACTGTACACTGAACCACCAATTTATTAGAGACACCCCGCTAATAGCGTGTTGCGTCTCCTTTAGCTACGAGAACTCCCTGAATACGTGCTGGCATAGATTCAACAAGGTGTTGAAACCGTTGCGAAGGAATAGCAGTCCAGGCCGACATTACAATCGTCACGAACGGATGCACCTGATCGGCAACAATGTTCAGGTAATGTGTCGCATTTAGGATGTGTCTACGAATATCAGAGGACCCAGTGTAACCCAAGAAAAAACACACCAGACCAGCACTCCTCCTCCATCCGCCTGTACAGAAACACAGTCTCCGTAGCCTGTGCCATCTGCGCGATGAAGTAGGAACTGCGATTCGTCGGACCGGGCGACCTTCTTCCACTTGTCCAGTGGCGATGCCCATAGCAGGCACGCTTTCCTACTTTGCGGTAACGGCAAGGTGCAAGGTTTTGAAACAACATTACCTCGTTTTTCTATCGATCTTTTGTCATTTCTCTAGATATCCGACAAAACGTCTAAATCGAAAGGTGTTCATATTATTTTGCCCGACCCTTGGTATCTTTTCCAGAAAGGAAAAAAGTATTAAAAAGTACCTAATTAAATTTTACCTACCGAATTTTATCCTGTGTGCGTAAATGGTCTGTAAACACTGATGAATCGCAAGTTATATCGTCTTCGTCATACAGAAACGAAAAAGAATTTTGTACCACTTCTTCTGTGCCTGGATAAAATAAGCAATAACATAATATTATTTGTTTTACAATAAAAATAAAATTTTGTAAACATTCCAAGGAGGAGCTTTAGCAGTGAAGCCGAAACACATTTCAGTAGCCTAATAGCAAAGACGGTCATACTACACGAATGTGATTTTGTTGTAGCATTGTTTTTTATGTTAAATTAAATTTAATTAAATGAATTACCTTTACCACCTACTTTTTTATTTTTTAAATGTGAAAAGTGAAGTCCAAGATTGCGATGTCCGCCTTTGCTTCATAATGTGGACTGTGTCTGTGTTTGCATGCAACTCAAGTACACTGAGTTAGCAAAACTCATGGGATAGTTACTTAATATCTGGTCGGGCCACCTCTGGCCCTGTGGAGTGCAGCAGTACGGCGTGGTAGTGAGTCTGCAAGTCCCTGGTACACTTCTGGAGGCAGTTGACACCAGATAGTCTGCAGAGCCCAAGATAGTTGCTGCCCGTTCGTGGGTGGAGGATCCAGTGCCCGGAGCCTGACTTCAACAGCATCCCAGATATGCTCGATGGGATTCACGTCAGGGTTCCGGGCTGGCCAGCTCAGTCATTGGACCTCTCCTGCATGCTCCTCGAACCATTCGCGGACGACATTGGAGCGATGTGGTGGAGCATTGTCATCTTGAAAGACTGCTACGTCGTCAGGGTGTTGAAATGTCAAAAACGGGTGCAGATGGTCTCCGATGAGTTGACGATACCGTGGACCATTCAACGTTTGGTCCAGAATAACCAGAGGGCCCATTCCAAACCAGGAAAATGCACCCCAGACCATCACTGACGCCCCACCACCTGTTGGCATGCTGGATCCATCGTTTCGTGAGGTCTGTGCCACACACGGTGCCTCCCATCAGCGTGGTACAGTTGATATCGTGACTCATCTGGCCAGCCACTGTTGCAGAGTCCAGCCAAGATGGTTGGCGGCAAATGCACGCTGGAGTGTCCGATGACGCTGGGTAAACATTGGCACCCGTGTAGGGCAGCTGGACGCCCGGTACGGTGCCTGTTGTGGACTGTGATGACTTCATCCAGCCATTCCCGATACACCCTGGAGACAGTTGAGCGGGGAAAGCTAAATTCCTGCACCACTGCCGAAATGGAACTTCCCATGCGTCGGGCACCTACTATCATACCCCGTTCAAAAGACGTCAACTTGCGACGACGTGCCATTTCTGATTAATCACTTATCCAAGCTCTTCCCACCATGTCTAATGGTCCATTCCCAGAATCCGTTACCCTTGTGAATTCGTGAGCCATGCCCATCAATCAATGTGCTTGCTATCCCATGAGTTTTGCTAACTCAGTGTACGTTTTAACATTCGACTCAATGGCAAGTATCACAAAATTTTATTATTATAATGGAAAATAAAAGATTTTATTTACTACAAAATATTGTTCTCTCGATGTTGTTGGGAAGAAAGTTCAGAATTAGATTCCAAAGCCCTTTAAGTCCAGCTTATCCTATTATGAGTGGCGTCCCGCAGGGTTCTCCCTTGGGCCCGCTACTTTTTAATATCTTTATAGCAGACCTTTTGTACGCATTCGAACATTCTCCAACTCAAATTCTTTTGTATGCAGACGATATTAAATTATTTTTTGTTGTCGAAGATTGGATTGCTTGCTCGATTTTGCAGGAATCCTTGTTGACTGACGGCTTGATCTTAATGCTCAAAAATCGTTTGTTATTTCTTTTCATCGTAAGACAGCCCCGTTTCTGTTTGACTAGGACATAGCTGGAAAACAATTATCTAGAGTTACTAGCATTAAGGATCTGGGGGTTATTCTCACTGATAGCTGTTCTTTCCTTAATCATATTGAACAGATACACTATATGATCAAAAATATCCGGACACCCCTCACAGATCATCGATTGGCCCCATGTCACATGATAATGACTTGCACATCATTTAAATAGCTTCCCACACCTTCAGACACAACTCTGCGTGGACATTGGCAAGAAAGAGTCGTTCGGCAGAGCACAGTGAGTTCCAACGTGGAACCATCGTTGGATGTCGCCTATGCGGCAAGTCCGTGCGTAACATTTCCAGCCTTCTTCAGATACCCAAGTCAACAGTAGGCGATGTCATTATGAAATGGAAGACCCGGGGATCGACAACAGTTCAACAACGAACCGGTAGACCCAAGAAACTAACGGACAGAGACCGTCGAGTGCTTCGTCGTGTCACCCGCAGCAACCGGAAGTCCTCGGCGGAAAAAATTGCCACAGAGTTTCGAAACGCCTCTGCAAACGATACCAGTACCACGACAATTCGTCGGGAACTGCACACGATGGGATTCCGTGGCCGTGCTGCTGCCCACAAGCCCCACGTCAGCAGGGTCGACGTCAAGCGACGTCTGGAGTGGTGCAAAGCCCACAGAAACTGGACAATGGACCAATGGAAACGTGTAATGTGGACAGACGAATCTCGCTACACACTCTGGCAATCCGACGGACGAGTTTGGGTTTGGCGCATACCTGGAGAACGCTTCTTACCCGAGTGCACAGAGCCCACAGTCAAGTTCGGAGGAGGAGGAGTCGTCGTGTGGGGCTCGTTTTCACGGTACGGACTGGGCCAGCTCGTTTCTGTGCAAGGAATCACGAACTCCGACCGTTATCTGAGCGTTTTGGACAACTGTGCACTTCCAACGTTGTGGCAATTTTTCGGAAACGGGCCATTTCTCTACCGACACGACAATGCTCCGTGCCACAAAGCGAGGCGTGTACAGCAGTGGTTTGCGGACTCAGGGGTCGAAGAAATGGGTTGGCCGGCACAGAGTCCCGACCTCAATCCTACAGAGAGTCTGTGGGATGAATTGGAAAGACGCTTGCGGGCCAGATCACGTCGGCCAACTTCTGTACCTGAACTAATTCTCGCTCTTCGGGAGGAATGGAGGAACATTCCGGAAAGTACCTACCAACATTTGGTGGAAAGTCTTCCCCGAAGGGTGGAAGCTGTGATTCGGGCAAAGGGATGTGCAACGCCCTATTGATTTCCATGAAATTGTGACAACCAAGGGGGTGTCCGGATATTTGTGATCAATTAGTGTACATTTGGATATCTTGCCCCGCTTAGGCTTAATTAAGCGTACTATTCATTTTTTTAGTGATATCAGAACACTGTTTTTATTATTCAAAACATTTGTCATCTCTAAGCTTGTTTATCGTGCTTGGATCTGGTATGGCGGCAATCTGCAAGCTATTTCCTTAATCCAGCGCAAACTTATCAGTTTTAAGAACTTTTCAGTTAGAAATTTTAACTGTTCGGATCATTTTCGCTTATTTAAGAATGCGTTCAATATTCACTTTATAGTCAGTAGGTATCTTTTTAATACATCAAACCTCCCATATTCGTTATGGTCTGCGCTATGTTCACATACAGAGTCGAGTCACTTTATTACGACCACCAGCTAATATCCCGAATAACCACCTTCAGTGGCACGGACAGCAGCTAGACAGCGTGGGAGTGAGTCAATAACATTCTGGTAGGTTTCCACTGGTAGCTATTGCCATGCATGGTTTCAATCCCTGTCAATACCTTCCAGAACCTTATTGACTCTCTTCCTGCCCGTCTCGCTGCTGCTGAAAGATGAAAATACACTGAACAACCAATTAGAGACGGGCACACCTGTTACAGAAAATGGATCGGCCTCCCACTGACACCCAAACAATGGAACAGCCCGAAGTGGTGTATAAAAGGGATGCATTGGATCACACGTTGCAGTCAGCAGTAGAAGTGGACTGAATATGGGTAAATCCAAGGATTTGACCGACTTTGAACGAGGCACGATCGTTTAGACCTCGACGGGTGCAGTCGAGCGTTTCGCAAACTGCGAACCTCCTCGGGTTTTCCCGTGCAACAGTGTCGAGGGTATTCCGTGAATGGCAGTTACGCCAAAAAACAACCTCCAACAAACAGGGCCATGGATGAACGAGGCTAACGGCGACTGGCAGGAATCGTCCACACCAACAGGACGGGAACAGTCCAACAAATTGCAGCGCAGTTCAACGAGGGAGCATCCCAATCCGTTTCAGAGCACACTGTGCGGCGCACCTTGCACCAAGCCGGGTTTAACAACAGACGGCGAGAACAAGTACCATCGCTGTCACCGCAAAACAGGAAAACGCGCACCGCCACTGAACAATGGACGATGGAAGAAGGTCGCCTGATCTGACAAACCGCGGTTCCTACTTTATCGTGCGGACAGCAGAGTGCGCATCTAGCACAGACGGCATGAGGCCACGGACCCATCCTGTCAGCAGACAACCGTACAGGCGGGTGGAGGAGGAATGCTGGTTTGGAGTGTCTTCTCTTGGGACACACTGAGTCCTCTTATATCCGTAGACACATCCCTGAATGCAACACTCTACCTGAGCATTGTTGCCGATCGGGTGTTCCCTGGTGGTGACGGACAGTTTCAGCAGGACAATGCTCCCTGTCACTGTGCTCGAATGATCTTGGACTGGTTCGAGGAACGTGACGCGGACTTCCACCTGCTTCAGTGGCCAGCTCTGTCGCCCGATCTCGACTCAGCACGTATTCAGGCAGTTCTCGTCGCTAAAGGAGGCGCAAAACGCTATTAGCGGGGTGTCTCTAATAAATTGGTCGTTCCGTGTATTTTACAAGCTATAATCGCATGTTCTCTCGGAGTATTTGCTTTGACAAAAAATTCTCACCAGCAAGCACTTCATATTCAGGAAGAAAGAAACGTTTCGCAATCGGCAAGTGGCAACGCTGTAATCTTCTCCTTTCCCTATTGGGGCCTTCTGTAGAATCTAACTGCCATGAACGTGGATACGGAGACGAATCATTCCAAACAGCCCTGAAACGTAAACAAAAAATCTATGACGGATCAAAACGAAATGGAATGTCGACAGATATAACGAGAGAATAAACAAATAAATTACTTGCCTTTCGTGGGTTTGTTGTTGGATTAATCTCATCCACACGTGATAAACATGTAAATCCTCACAATGCATCTGTTTTATAACGTCCAGAAATACTTTACGAACACCGTTTTGGATCTCTAATATTTCGTTAGTGAGGGCAATGGAATGTTTCCTCACTTCTTGTATTGTAGTTTCGTGTTTCATTAACACTCTGTAAAAATAATCTTATGAGTAATCGTTCAAATACAACGTGTGTCTGGAAAGTAACGCAAATATTTTTGTGCTAGTAATTAAAATGGGCGCACAGCGCTCCGATCGGTTGAGTTAGGTGGGGTGGGGGGCGGGGATAACTGTCAGCTTCAAAGTGATGCCTTCGCCAGGCTGCTCCGAGCAGTTGGTACGTCACGATCGCTGTTTAGTGCCTTTGCACGAAACGCAATGGAATCGTCACTCAAACAACATTTTGGGTGTGTCTAAAAAGTCCGACCGGTCGCGACCAGTCAAAGCCCGTCACAAAGCTTATTTTAGAGCCACCGGTGACTGACTCGAAATTTCGACTATGTCCGATCGACGCGGGAACGATGCAGGCATATGTTGTTGGTTTTATTCATTTTAAATTTTCTCCCGATTCGGACGACCCTCGATTCATAACGCGACCGGTCACGCTAATTGCATTATGAATCGAGGATCGTCCGAATCGGGAGAAAATGTAAAAATGCGGGTATGCCTGCATCGTTCCCACGTCGATCGGACATAGTCAAAATTTCGAGTCAGTCGCTGTAGGCTCCAAAACGAGCTTTGTGATGGCTCAATAGTGACTGAACTGTTGGCTCCAAAATTTCGCGACCGGGCGGAGTTTTCAGACACACCCTATGTGATAAAGTTTTGTTCGAAACTGAATAGATCTCTTGTGGAGACCCACCAAATGATTGTGCAAGCTTACGGGGACAGCCTGGAAGAGGAGGTCGACAAACCTTGCAGTGCTCAACCTACGACAACTTGGCCTGTGTGCGCGATCTGTTAAATTCTGGCCATCGGCTGAGTGTCTGGATGATTGCAGAAACTCTCAACATACCCAAAATAATTGGACATGAGGTGAGAAAGGAGATCGCCGCTACCTGGGAGCTGCACCATGACAACGCTCCAAGCCACACCGCTCTGCGTGTCCATTAGTACCAGGCGAAGCAGAAAGCACACGGTTCCAGCCGACTTTCTCTTCCCGAGGATCAAGATCGCCCTAAAAAGAATCAAGGTCGATTGAAGCCGTCCAAAATGCTGTGACGAGGGAAAAAATGCGTGGATGGCCAAGGGAACTATTTTGAAGAATGCTAAACGTTTGTAACGATACGTCAAATAAAATTGCATTACTTTCCGGACACACCTTGTATAATGATCTCTATAAAGAACGATACACTGAGTGGCCAGATTATTCAGATCACTGGACGATTATTATCAAATTAACGATGATTTCATGCTGGCCAGTTATCAGAGGGCCAGACCATTATAAAAAGGGAAGCAGATTGTTTACCCCGACAGTAGAAGTGATTTGCTTCTGAAGATACGGGTAAACGACGCATTTTAACAGCTTCTGAATGCGAGACGATTGTTGGCGCTCGCAGCCATGGAGCAGGTATCCTCAAACGGCTGCATTCGTTAAAGTTCAAATGCAGCTGTTGTTAAAGTGGTTAAAGACCGGACTGTTAGCCAGAACACTGGATCAGAACGTGCGAGTTGTGGCTATCAGCAACTCATCAATATTCGGGCAGAATGAAGAGTGGCAAGACTGTGCAAGACAGCAGAAGGGCAACAGTGCGTCAAATTACTGCAGATCTTAATCAGGGATCCTCTCAAACGATCTCTGAAAGCACTATTCACCGTACACGGCGTCGTAAGGGATATGGAAGTCGAAAGCTGTTCGAATACCTTTGCCGTCTACATTACTTACTTACTTACTTTTCAAACCCGCTTATCCGTTAGGGTCGCGGGGGCAGCAGCCCTATGGAGGATCTCCAGCGATCGCGATCTTCCACCATCAGGCGCATGTCCTCCCTGGTAATATCCAAGCGACTCGAACCCAGATTCTCCATGTAGTCTAGCCACCTGGTATCCGCCAACCCCTTGATCTCTTACCCACCGGCTTGGAAAATAACAACTGCCTAGGAAGACTAGTTTGCATTGGCATCCGTATCACGTGGCCATACCAGCGCAACTGAGACCTCTCGATGCGGAGAAGTAGCAGCTCAACACCTAAAGATTCTACATTAACAAGATAAAAAAAATCTCCAATTCACACAGGAACACAAGGATTGGACAGTTGAGCATTGGAAAAAAGTCATGTTGCTCGACGAATCACGTTTCCAGGTACATCAAGCAGATGGCAGAGGGAGAATTAGCGGAAACAGCATGAAAGCCTGGATCCCACGTGCATGGGTACGACCCTTCAATTTGGTGGGGGCAGCGTTATTGTTTGGGGCATGATTTGGCCCCTTTAATTCGTGTGGAACAACGTCTGAATAGCACAACATACCAAAGTAACATTGCTGATCAAGTTCATCCTATCATATCCCAATGGAGATGGCTTCTTCCAACAAGAAAATGCGTCATACCATGATCCTCGTATTGTGCGGGAGTGGTTTCAAGAACATGAAGGACACCTTACCTTGCTTCAGTGGCCCCAACAATCACCAGGTCATCTCGTGGAGTCAATGCCAAGAAGAATTGCCACAGTACTGAAGGTCAACGGTGGCCAACGAAGTAATGATGGGGGTGCTCGTGATAATCTGGCCACTCAGTGTAGTGATGGAGGGATTCAATCATAAAGCATCCCTGCAGTCCATTTCTACAGAGTGTCCCAAAGTCATGTATACACTCTTTGAAACATTATAGCTCAGCAACGAAATGAGATGGAAATATAAGGTTTCTTGTGTATGATCCAGACGGCGCTGGAAAAGCATAGCAACGTTCATTCTTGTTTGGTTTTTTATAAACCAAAATGGCGGTGAGACTTTCATTCAATGAACGGAAATGGATACTCAAGTGTTATTGGAAAGTGGAGATTGAAATTGGTACACCACCGCCAACAAGGGTAACAATAACAAAACTCCGAGACAAGTTTGAAGTCGAAGGAACGGTGAAAGATGTGTTGAAAGGTCGGTGTGGAAGAAAGAAGTTCCACTGATAACGAGAGTGTTGATGGCGTCATGGAGGATTTTGTACGATCCCTAAAGAAGTCAGTGAGGCAATGCTCTCGTGAAATTGGTATCGCCAAATCCAGTGTTCATCGAATTTTGTGAGGTCAAAAATGAAAGCCTTACATTCTGCAACTTGTCTACGCACTACTCGGTGTTGGGAGTGTACTGTGGCAGAAGGTGGACATTGTGAACATGTATGGGCTTAAGGAAGTTAAAGGAATAAAATACAACAAACTGAATATCTCGAAAACTAAGCATGGTACGAAAAAATGTCCAAAATCAAAAGTGAGTTATTTCGCGGGGGGGATTCATTAGTTAAAAAATTACCCCCCCCCCCCCCCCCCCATTGTGAGGGGGGGGGGGACCCCTATTCTTAATGGTATATTCAGATTGTATACAATATTCGAGAAACGTTTTATTATTGGTGTTTTTTCTATTGATTTAACCGTTTAGGAGATAGAGGCACCTAACAATGTCAAAAATATAAAAACTTCAAGTTAACGACAGCAATAAACTAAGAAAGTATAATTAGGCATATACAACCTGTGACAATAAAGTTCGGTGAATGACGTCAAATTGCTAACGGTCGTAAGAGTGCACCATCGTCGTATCCTGCCCCAGAGACATGTGTAAACAAATTTGAGAGAATCAGCGCTGCGAGTATGTTTATTGTGTTTAAACAGGACATTGAAGAGAGAAGGCGTAGTACGCGCGGTCGGTCGAAACCCAAAATGGATCAGCGAACAAAAGAGACTCGTGAAATGATGACGACAGTTTACAAAGAAAGTGCTATTACTTTGAAGTGTGTTTATGAGTGGTTTAAACGGTTCCGAGGAGGCCGGAACACCGTAGAAGATGCCCCCCGAAGTGGCCAATGCTACGACCCAACTGAAGGCTATCCCTAAAAATGACTACGCCAGCAGTTTCCAGGACTTGTACAGGCGTTCCCAGAAGCGCATTACCATCGACGGGGATTACTTTGAAGGATAGTAACTGCTGTTTCATGTAAGCGAGCAATCCACTCTCAATATGCCATCATTCACCGAACTTTATTGTCACAGGTTGTATAATGAATATCGTAAAATGAAAAAACACGAATTGATTTATTTTTGAAAAATTTTGTTATCAATTTCAAAAGATTTTTATTTGGAATTTTACTATCTTTGTTAAAATTAAAAAACAAGAATCATCAACATAAAGCAATGAATTTCATAATTTATAATTGGTAAAATTGCTTATTTGATTTTTTAAAATAATCGATATAAGAGGGTTGTACCAAAAGTAAGGTTCCCATATTTTTTACAAGTAGAAAACATTGTTTATTGTTATTAATTTCTACATCGTTGAAAAGCTTACACTGTTGTCTATTTTTCAACATAGTCTCCATTTTTTTCGACACACTTTTGAAGACGGTGCTCCAGCTTTTGTATTCCTAAGTCGAAGAAGTCTCCCGCCAATCCGTCGAGGAAGCGTGTGCCGTGGGAACCTTCAGGAAGGCGTTCGACAAGTTCACGGACAGTGACCCTCCGATCTTTCAGCAGCTCACTGTCGATCTTCTGGGCAATCGAATCCGAAACCAGCAGTCTTCCACTCCGTTCTTCGTCGTGAACTTCCGTGCGACCCTCAGCAAAAGCCCTGCACCATTTTCGGACGTGCTGAACGGACATGCACTTTTCACCATAAACCTCAGTCAGTTGCCGATGAATCTCCACGGGCGGTAACTTCCTTGCGTGGAGAAACCGGATTACTGCTCGAACCTCGCACTTGGCGGGAGCGGCGATCGACACTTCCATCTCTGACGGCTGCCAAGCGAACACTGAGCGCCGTAGCGAATCGCTCGAGAGTGCGGGAACCACTGCGCACGGCACTGTTGTCGGATTTAGCCTAGCACCTTCCCTCGAGGCTGTAGCTCATTGGGAACCTTACTTTTGGTACAACCCTCGTAGCTACTCCAGTAAGGAATTTGTTGGGAAGAAAAAAGGAGGCTTTTTCTCCTAGAGTGGGGATGATAGATTTTTTTGCTGGAGAAAAGAGGCCTAAGGCCATTTTCACACTGCTGCAGACGCTCTGCACAGACGCTACGCACGCGGACTCCACACCCGCATGTGATCTTTACACAGTCAAGCGGACGGATGCAGCTGAAAATAGCAGCCCCGTTCGAGGGTTTATAAAAGCAAATTGCTGGCTGCAAAAAATACACGATGAGCTCGCTGAAGCAGCCTATTACATATTCAGAAAAAGAAATCCGTGCTCCCAGAGAAGGTTTTGGTTGCGGGAATAATCGGGTAGTTTCTGGCAAACTGAAATGAGTAAAATGCTTAAAACTAACTAAAAAAACACCTAAAAATATAAACCCAATACAAATACCTCGAATAATTCATACCTTTACCTCATTCCTACACATATCAAATGTAATCCTTTGATTAGAAATTGGCGTACTGAACTCAAGAAATGGATTTTTTCAGTAACTAATATTCAACACTTTTTTGCTTTTCCAGTCTAAATATTTTATATTAAAAATTAAATAAAAACAGAAGGTCCAGGAATAGCAATATTGGTAGCGTCTTTATTGAAACACAGTTTTGGTGCAATACGAGAAATTATGTCCATTGTCAAATTCATCAAAGATCCACAGAGAATACTCACGTATGAAGCCCTGATAATTAGGAAACGCCTCATCACTGATAGAAAAAAGATTCTAAACAACCAGCTCAGTTTTGAGAAAAACCCAATACTCGATGCAGTACCCAATACCCAACAAAAAACCCGGATGGAACTCTTAGCTACTGTTTTGCTTTCTTGGCCTTTATATCTGCCTATGGATCTTTTTCCAGTTTTTGCTCTTATATCTACGAGGGTGGGCTGAAAAGTAAGGCCTCCTTGGCTGTAATTTTTTTTATTTTTTAACCGATTTTCAAAATTCTTTTTATATCTGATACTCACATTTCTCCTCTATGTAATGCACTAGTCACTTTTCGACATAGTCCCCATCCGTTTCCACGCACCGTACCAACGCGTGACTAGTCGGGTGAACCCGTCTGAGGGGAATTCCGGGGTTGTTGTCGACACCAAGACCGAACGGCAGGTTTCACCTCGTCGTCAGAACGCAACTCGTGCCCCTTAAGGTGCTCTTTCCTCTTTGGGAAGTGGTGATGGAAGTCGCAAGGTGCAAAGTTTTTCATCTTTGAACTGTAGGCACTGCAACCCCCTCTGATGTGTGGCGATCGTGTGCGGACGGGCATTATCGTGCTACAGAAGAGGATCCAAAGCTGCCATTCGATCCTCGTGTCGACGACGACCCCAGAATTCCTCCCGACGGGTTCACCCAACTAGTCACGCATCGGTACAACGCGTGGAAAGGAATGGGGACTATGCAATAAAATAATTAAAGGACTCTTTGACCACAACAAAATTACAAAAGGAAAAATATGATCTTATCCTGTAAGCGCTTTTCGAGGGCGAAGCTCTCATCATTCAGCAGGTAAAAACAGGGAGTAACCAGGAGAAAAACCCGAAGATACTGAATATAACATAAACAGAGTGGGTATTTATAGAGAAAAACGGCCAATAATAAACAACGGAACAGACGCACTTCAACAAAAGATTCAATGATTGGTTAGGTTGACCCACCATTGAATTAGTTGAGAGTCGCTGATTGGCCCTTTATCCGAATTAAGTAACTTATTGCTGTTGGTGGATTGAATCGCCATGCTCTCAAAGGCATCCAGGAATCGGTTCTTATTTATTGATTTTAAAAGGTTAACATGTTCGAAGAAAATGCCGTGTCCTGTGTCCAGTGAGTGCTTGGCGACGGTGGAGAGATGGCTTCTGCCGAACTTCCTATGGTTCAGATGCTCTTTAAACCGGGTCAAAATGCTGTGAGAAGTCTGTCCTTGATAAACCTTCGGGCGTTGAGGGCATTTGACTTCATAAATCCCTGACTTTTGGAGAGGGGGAACCTTGTCTTTGGGGTTGCCCGATAAAAACCTTGCTTGATTTGGGTTGCTGAAACAAAGGGAAATATTATGAGCTTTGAAAAGTGTCTTGAGACCTTTGACAAGCTGTCGATTATATGATACGGAGATAGTCATATGATTATCTTTAGTTTTTGGAAATGTAGTAATGTCCCTGATAAATTTAATAAATCTTCTTTTCTTAAGAAGGTTTGTCACAGTAATGGGATCATAGCAATAGGCATTAAGAAACCTGGCAGGGGCGCTGCAGTCGCTCTACATTTTGCGCCATCTAGTGTGTAAAATTTGTACTTTTATATTGTAAATAAAGATTTTCATTTGCTTGATTGGAAATATTTTTACATTGGTGGAATAAAGATGGCATGTAATCAGCTCTATTTGGATGGTTTATTGGATGGCCACAGTAAAAACGTTTTCCACATATCTTGCTGTATTTACTTGAATTCCATATTTTATCCTTACTATTGAAAATGTAAATATGTATAAAACCATTAATGCATTTGTGTAAGTATTAAAAAGAGTTAATACTTTATCTGCCTAATTATTTTAATCCATTTATTTTGCCATTCAGAATTCTTTTTTATACTTGGCAAATTAAACAGATATCTTTGGTATCGAATAACTATTCGAATTACATCCTAGGATGCAGCAATACATGCCACCACACGTCCTTTTTAGTGACAGTTTTACAGCATTTTCTATTGAAGAATCCGCCATTTTACAATATAATAATTTTAAATGTCAATACTAGGTGGCGCTAAAATCATAATAATTAGAGTGTCAAGTTTCCTATTCCCCGTGGCAATTTTCTTAATTATGGAGATTTCTTTTTTGAAGGCAGTATTACTTAAGGGAAGATTTAAGGCGCGGTCTATCATTGACGTAAACGCGGAAATCTTCTGACTCCACAGATGCCTTAATTCAATTTATTCGAAGGTTTTCGGTAAACGTCGAAGGATAGAAAACCTTGATTCTGCAAAACTAAAGTATCCAGAAACGGTAGCTTACCATCAACTTCAATTTCGTAGGTGAATTGAACAGTGGGGAAGAAATTATTAATATACTCAACAAACTTCTCTACAAATACCCGCTCTGTTTATGTTATATTCAGTATCTTCGGGTTTTTCTCCTGGTTACTCCCTGTTTTTACTTGCTGAATGATGAGAGCTTCGCCCTCGAAAAGCGCTTACAGGATAAGGTCGTATTTTTCCTTTTGTAATTTTGTTGTGGTCAAAGAGTCTTTTATTTATTTTATTCCATTACTTTTATCCACATTTCTTTCCCTTTTCAATTTTTCTGGTGGTTGTAATAATTTGTTCCAACTCCCGAAAAGTTTCTTATGGATGGGGACTATGTCAAAAAGTGAATAGTGCAATACATAGAGGAGAAATGTGAGTATCAGATACAAAAAAAATTTTGAAAATCGGTTAAAAAATAAAAAAGTTACAGCCTTGGAGGCATTACTTTTCAGCCCACCCTCGTATATTACCAAATCTATACAAGAATTACCAACAAATAAATAAATAAATCTAGCAACAATTCCAAAATACTAAAAAGATCTACTAGATGCAAAAAATATTCCAAAAACATACCAATTTGGTAGAAAGTAAACTGAATCTGATTATCTCTTCGTCCGCACGTGGACTCCGCGTGACTGTGAAAGCAACACTACTTTTAATGGCATTTACTGATGCAGACGATCCGCATTGAGGACGGGCCATGCGGACGATCCGGACTACTTGAAAGCGCCTACAGTTTCAATAGAACCTCGTCCCCGCACGGACCGTCTGCAGCAGTGTGAAACGGGTGTAAGGCTTCATGAAGATTAAAGACTTGTTAACCTGTGTCTTCGTGTCTAATTTCGTATACGAATATTGCATAGAGCGCCATTCCATGCTGGTGGTGACCTTTTGAACTAATTTTTTTTTTTGGCGGGTATGAACTTCCCACGCCCTCTTGTATTACGAGGGGAGTTCAATAAGTAATGCAACACATTTTTTTCTGAAAAAGGGGGTTGTTTTATTCAGCATTCAAATACACCACGTCATTCCCCAGTCTTTTAGCTACACAACACTATTTTTCAACGTAATCTCCATTCAATGCTACCTTGAAGTGAGGGCCTGTATGCCTGCACGGTACCATTCCACTGGTCGATGTCGGAGCCAACATTGTGCTGCATCAACAACTGCTTCATCATCTCCCATCGATTGCGTTCTTCATTGGGCCAAACAGATGAAAATCCAAATGAGAGTGTTCGCATGTTCCGACATTGCAGGAGTCAGAGCTGTGCACGGCCGGCCAGCTCGCGGGAGATCAGACAGTTTTGCTTGACCTTGCGGCAACGATGACACACGCTTTGCCCAACCGTGCTTTTCACCGTGCTTTTGTCCACTGCCAGATCACCCTAGACATTCTGCAAGCGCCTACGAATATCTGAGATGCCCTGGTTTTCCGCCAAAAGAAACTCGATCACTGCCCGTTGTTTAGAACGCACCTCCATTGTAGACGCCATTTGAACAGCTCACTATAGCGCTGTCACCTATCGGACGTCAATGAAACTATACAAGACGAAGCGGTCAACCAAAATTGGCCGAGAAAAAAAATGTGTTGCATTACTTATTCAACTCCCCTCGTATAAAGACCCTGTACGTAAGCTTTTGTTAGGAGACTGTTGTAAGGTTTTGAGAATTAATTAGCTAGAATTGAATATTCAGATTATTTATGCAAATTAGCTATTTTATTATTCGCGTTCAGGATTGTCTAATTAGAGTCAGAAGTTAAGAGTTTATATAAAGTTTAGAAGAGTTTTTATGTAGAGAAAGATTAAATAAAGTTATTAATTGTTTTAAATATTTTTTATGCGTAGGTGTAGGAGTTGTTAATAAGAAGCCAAGTTTTAAGGTTGTCAGAAGGAGAAAGCAAGAGTCAGTTTACACAGCTTTGTTTTGATCATTAGAATCATATTCAAGGATAGAAATTGTATGGCCAGTGTAGGACAAGCGAATCGGAAACCGGATGAACAGATAGAAAGCAAGAAAGATGAATGTAAGGATTGAACTTTGGATCTTGAAGAGAGGAAAGAGACAGGGAACGATCACGTGGATGCCGAAGTTTGATTGGCTGTCGAAAATCGAAATTGTTTTGTCAGTTATGCTAAGTGAAAGATTTTAGTCAGTAGCAATGTAACGATTCCCGTAGCCGAGTGTGCGGCGAACTACTCATAAATTTTTATACTAATTCGGCCTCCATCTGGTAATCCTAGGATTCCAGATGGGAAGTTTAAATTTTTAGTATTAATCCAGTTCGAGTGTAGTTTATGAAAATGTAGCCGTCAAGTTAAAATTTAGTTAGCTCGCGTTATCGAGGTGGTTTGAGGAGTTCCTATCAAGCTGAGAACCAGCGTCATTAATTACAGTAATTTCATGGTTTGCAAGGAATGTTGCAAGAATGTGTACCGAGCCCCGTGGAGTACCCAGATCCAGAACGAGAAGCCAGAGTCGATCTTCCTGTGAGCCACTCCGTTGGAAGAGGACGACCCCCCCTCCCGCCAAGCTGTGGTATCAGAGAGGACGAAAGAGCGGACAGATTGAGTAGACACGGTACAGCCCATTTCCAATTTAATGTCTCAATGGCCAATTCTTTAATTCCTCACATGATTTCATTCTTTCTATTTTATATATTACATTCATATTTTGGGAAGGAATTATTCTATCAAACAGTGGGAAGGACAATTATAACGTAACTTAGAACAGTCAAATTATACGTAAAGAACCCTGATTAATTTAATCTAAATTCTCTATTTTATCCAGTTAATTGCTTAGTTGTATTTATTAAAGTCTTACGTTCAGATCTTTATTCAGTAACAATATAGCAGATTGTTCAGTCAGTAGCTTACATTCATTATTATTTTCGGAGCTATTAAAGCCATATTTGTATTTTACATTCCGAGAGAAATAGACTTATTTACAGATTAGAGTTCCTGTTGAACATTGTTATCACTGTGTAATCTTGAATTCAGTATAACCCGAATTTCTTGAGATATAAATTAGATAATCGAACAATTGAGAATTATATTCCTACCTAATTTACATATTGCTATTGCTAATTTATCATTATTGTTATACCCAGAACCATTGATTATTGTCTTATAAGTTTAATCTAAAGAATCCTTAATTGATAGTCATTCTGTTGTATGCCACATAATTTAATTACTAAGTTATTATTGGGAATTGTGATTACTCATTGAAACGTATAATTAGTCAAATTGCCACAAGTCATTTCTTAATTACATATTGTATTATTTTAATTGAATCTTAATTGGAGCTTGACCAAGTTGAAATTCATATCTTAAATTATCTTATTCATTTGCATACCTTTCCATACAATATTGTTTTATACACATCTGTTGAATCTTGAATAAACATTATATGCTAAATTGTTAAGTCAGTCTAAGTGCCTATTCTTTCCTCCAGGCCGGGCCTGTTTAGACGGAGGTATCTTTATGTAAGTGGGATAAACCCTAAATTATCATAAACTTTGTGAATAGTATAATTCACTGGCGCAGTCTTTTACCTAACCTAATTATAATAATTACTCGACCATAAATCTATGAATATTATCCCCAGGAACCCTACACTGTCTAGATTGGAATTTGATTCTTATACGAGACCTGACTTCCGGAGTTTTATATTTTTGACATTGTTAGGTGCCTTTACTTCTATCTCATTTCGTTGCAGAGTTATAACGTTTCAAAGAGTGTATACGTCAATTGGGACACCCTGTATTTTCAACACCTTTACGTTAAAGAAATTTTACATTAGCTATACCTTTCTTCGTTAACTTCATTTTGTTTTAACCACACGGACTTTTGCGACTTTAGTTCTTCAAAAAAATTTTGTTTGGCCTGTAGAATGAAAAAACATAATTAAAATAAGATTCGTTAATATAAAGAAGGGCTCTTTTACCACAACAAAAGTAATAAAGAATATAACAAAAACAAAAAAAAACAGAAAAATACAATCTGGAAGCGCTTTTCGAGAGCAAAGCTCTCGTCATTCGGCAGGAACCAAGGAGAACACGTGGAAAACCCAAAGTGAACTGATTAGAAACCGAAGAAAGCGGTTTATACAGGGTGTTTTTGAATTGAGTACAGATTTTTTGGGAGATGATAGAAGAGGCCCTTAGGCCCGTCGCAAATTGAGAAAGTCGCCTGTACATTTGTAGGGAGATGCTTAGTGTGCATGCGCACGGCGTGAACGAAACGCGTCACTTCCTCCTCTCTACGTCGAAAAGTAGAAGTAGAGAGCAGTAGAAATATTTCTACTTTGGTTCTACATTTTCCTCCTTCCACTCTACATTTTCAACCAAATAAACATGGCGGCGCCTCGTAACGAAAGAGCAGGAATGTTCATGAAGGCCCCTTTCTCCTTACGACGAGTAAGGACTGTCTGGTGGGACCACGCTTTCTTTTGCGGGAATTTTCATTCGCTTTGCTTTCCTTCTTCTTCGTCTTCTAAAAAAAAACAGAATAGCAGCAAGGGCAGCAGGATCAACATCGTTGAAAGCATCCATCATGAGAGATGATGAATGAGACGAATAGATCACAATGGAGCATGCGCGATCGCCACAGAACGGTTGTCTGTAGAGACTCCAATTTGCGGTGTGCGAGCTCGCGCGCTAGCAACTTATGACGTCACGCAGATTCTCAATTTGCGACGGGCCTTAGATGTATTTTTGTCATATGAACATGGGGTCCCCGCAGCTCCGTTTACTTCCAATACTGCATTGAACAATCAAATGACACCGGGACGCAGTGTGCGTTGGTAGGCCTACATTATTTTATTGAACCCTGGACCTCTCCATCATTGAACACGTGTGGGAGGACATTGGAAGATGACTCCGTTCCAGTACCAACCTGCGGAACCTGAGGAAGAGCTGCAACAACTGTGGACTGACTTGCCTCAAGAGAGGATCCAAAGGCTGTTTGACACCATTCCGAACTGCGTAAGGGCATGCATGCATTGGAGCCAGAGGGGGGCTACACTCTACTGAACTGGCCCCAACATTCCACCTGTACTGCCAACGGCATTGTCTGTTTCATCCGATATTGTAATCCTTACAATAAAGTCACATGTTTTCTTATCATATATCGTTGCATTCACTTTCAACCACTCCTTCCGGGTGCTTCACTTTTTTTTTTTGTCAGCCAGTGTACGAGAGGTGGGCAAATGAGGCATGCGGCATAATATTCTGCTATTTAAGTTTGTCTACTTAATAACGTAACTATGGTGTCGTTCAAAAAAGAAACGAGCCAGAGGTCTAGGAACAGAAGCCAGTACCTGTATGTCAGAAGTATTGTCCTCGGCTGTCGAGGCACTTGTCCCGCTGTGACACAAAGCAATGGCTGTCGCATAAAATTCCTGGGGCTGCTTTGTGAACCAGTTCCGCACGTACAGCTTGACGTCGTCGTCCGAGGTGAATCGTTTGCCCCTCAAAGCCCTTTTTAGGGGGCCAAAAATGGCGTAATCGCAGGGAGAGAAGTCTGGACTGAACCGCTTGCCACGCCTTGACCCTTGCAAGGGACATGCAGTGTTCACCGTACACTTGTGACATGCTTCGATGAATGTCCGTTCCCCCTAATCCTTCCATTGTCAGAAAACGAACACCACCTCTTTGCTCTTCTTTTGACGCCTCCATTTCACTTATTCACTGCTTATGACAACGCGAACGACTGACGCTTGCTTCTGCTTCCTTTGTATAGTCACGTCACTTCCAGCGTCGCCCCCTAGCGGCGGGCTCTGAACTTCCACGCTCTTGTCGGAACCACTCTTTGTTACACACGCAACGATGTCACCATTCTGTCACCGGTTTGCACATTCCAGACTACAGCTCGTTTCTTTTTGAACACCCCTTATATGAAAATCCGTAATGCGGCTCTCGTTGACCTCAAGTGTGAGAGCTCTAACAGGAAAAAAAGCATATGCTAGAGGTCCACTACTTTTACATGCTTTACGAGCTTCCCCGATTCCCAGAATCTACAAACCTAGCGTCAATAAACTTCGGACACCAAGTAATATGGCTAAAAACACAGTGAAAAGTGCATACAGAAGAATGCAAGCTAATGAAAATAGATTTACTGAGTAGATGGAACAACATCAACATCGATTTAGAATCGATTTAATGGTGTGAAATAATTTATTCAAATTTATGTAAAATTGCGTTGTCAACAGGTTTCAAAGAACTTCCTACACAAGGGATCGCCAGCACATAAAACTTTCCTGAAGGCTGTAGAAACACCCAGAATGCTTTGCATCAGGCTTTAAAAGCACCGTCCACGCGACAGAGCACGGTATTCGTGTTGTTTTGAACCATTTGACGTGGTAAGCCAGTAGAAACGTGTATACGGCAAAAAATTATACAGCAGTTCCAGAATAACAAATCACAGCGAGCTATTGCCCATGAATTATCAGTTCCACTCTCTCTCTACTGTTAATGGGATCATCAAGCGTTTCAGAGAAATCGGGAAAACAGAACCAGGGACTGCACCAGGCAAGCAGCGATTATTGAATGTTAGGGACCTACGAGTATTTCGACGTTACATTGTGAAAAACAGGCATGCTCCCATAAGTGAAATGACTGTTTGGGCTCGAGAATATTTTCATATGCCCATATCCGAAAGCACAGTCCGCCGTTACATCAGAAGATGCAACTATTACTTATACGCTACAAAGAGGAAGCAATTTATGAGCACTGTAGCTAAGCGTCGCCGGGTAGCATGGGCCAGAACCCATCTAAAGTGGACCCTTGCTCAGTGAAATAGTGTTCTGTGGTCCGACGAGTCCACCTTTGCAGTGATGTATGGCAACAACGGTCGCAAGGTGCTAAGGACCAAGCACGAAAGTAATCATCCCGACTGTTACCAGAGAAAAGTTCAGAAGCCTGCATCGCTGATGGTGTGGGGCTGCACGAGTGCAGCCGGGACAGGATCGCTTCACTTTTGCGAGGGCACTATTAACTCTGCTGCCTATATAAACGTTCTTCAACAGCATCTGCGTCCATCCCGCCAAAAGTTGTTTAATAGAAGACCAAGCATCTTTCAGCAAAACAACGCGAAGCCTCACGCTGCTCGGAACACCGAGGCTTGGCTACAACAGCAGCGTTTCAGGGTGCTTGACTGGCCTGCCTGCAGCCCAGATCTGTCACCCATTGAAAATGTATGGCGCATTTTAAAGCGAAAAGTCAGACAGCGGAAGCCTCGAACACTGCAGCAGTTGCGGGCGTGTATTTCCGAAGAGTGGGACAAAATTCCAGTAGAAACGACGCAGAAGTTAGTGTCCAGCATGCTTCAACGACTTCGGAGCATCATTTGTCGGAAAGGTGACGCCACTCAGTGGTAATGTGCAATAAACGGTACGGTGTACGAAGTTCATTGCAACGTGTTGAAAACCGAACATTACAAAAAGTCACTTATTTAATCTTTATGTTAAAATGCTATATGAGAGTTGTACTAAAGCTCTGTGCACTCAATAAAGTAATTTTCATTTGTTTACAATTAGTTTCGTTGTACTTATCCAAAATTCTGTAGGTGTCCGAAGTTCATTGATGCTAGGGTTGTAGCTTAATCCAATACCGTTCAGATAGTATGCTATTCTACGCAAACTAAAACATTCGGGCGTAGCTCTTTTTAAAAATATGCAACTAACCTCATTTGTTATTTTCCAATTTTCTCCCGCTGGAGGCGTTCTGGGAAGATTAACGTTACATTTCTGTAAAAGCTTCAATAGGTGTTGACAAGCATTTTCGTCTTGCAGGGAATGTTTATAATGACGACAGTAGAAAAATTCAAAGAAGTACGATATAAATTTCTGTTCCAACTAAAAAATGAAAAAAATCACATGCTTAAGGGCAAACCAGAATGAGCAAATCAATGACCTCGGTCCAACACCACGTATGTAGGAAGAACACAAGTTTTCAGGAGAACGCTAAGAAAAACCAGACCATCTCTACGAAAACCAAGTTGCATATTATACGAGGCCTGTGAGAAAAGTATCCGACCTTATTTTTTTTTGCGAAAACCTGATGGATTTGAATCGCGCGCGCTTGCAAGAGTAAATTGAACCTTTGTGCATATGCGTGAATTTTTTCCTGCCTCTCAATAGCGTCAGTTGCTGGCAATCAGCATTAGTGGGAGGTACTGTGTTGTGCTCTCATCGGTTTTTGATTTGAAGGAAAATGACGGAACGACTGGAGCAGCATTACTGCATCAAATTTTGCCAGAAACTGGGCGACAACCAGGTGGAAACCATCCGGAAGATTCAGACGGCTTTCGGTGACGACGCTATGGGCATCACACAGATTAAGGACTGGTACAACCGGTCGGTCATCAGCATGCCGAAACGACCAGGTCATTGCCAAAGTGAACGCTGTGGTGATGTGGGACCATCGTGTGACTATCCGAGAAATTGCGGAAGAGGTGGGCATCAGTATGTTTTCGGCACATTCCATTCTGACCGAAGATTTGGCCACGAAGAGAGTGGCGGCGAAATTCGTGCCGAAGCCGCTGATGGCGGAGCAAAAGCAACTTCGTGTTGACGTCTCACAGGATATGCCGGCCTCCGCAAACAGTGACCCTGACTTCACGAACACCATAATCACTGGTGACGAGTCCTGGGTGTACAGGTACGACCATAGCATCGTCACCGAAAGCCTCCAAATCAAAAACCGACGAGAGTACAACACACTACCTCCCTCTAATGCTGATTGCCAGCAAGTGACGCTATTGAGAGGCGGGAAAAAATTCACGCATACGCACAAAGGTTCAAGGTCGACTCCTGCAAGCGCACGCGATCCAAATCCATCAGGTTTTTGCAAAAAAAAATAAGGTCGGATACTTTTCTCACAGGCCTTGTATTAATCTGCTCAAAAAACGCCAAATCGACAAAAATGCTACTTACGAGGTTTTGGACCGAGGTCATCGAAATATATGAATTTCAAAATTACCAAATTTATCCGAATACACTCACTCACCAAAACTCATGGCACACCTGCCTAATAACGTGTTGGGCCCCCTCTGGCCCTGATGACAGCAGCAACCTGTCGTGGAAGAGAGTCTACCAGTCTCCAGACCACATCCACAGGCACTGCAAGCCGTGCCGCCTCCACTGCACGACATAACGATGCTGCATTTACCAGTTGTATTGGTCACGACCTGACAGATCCTTTGATGACGCCCCACAAATGTTCAATGGGAATGCAATCTAGGGAACATGGAGGCCAAATCATTGTCGTGAAGTCGGTAGCATATTCCTCCAACCACTGCCATGTGTGGAGGCGCATTATCTTGTTGGAAGATGCCGTTGCCCGCAGGGTAAAAAAAAGTTCACAAAGGGGTGCAGGTGGTCCCCAAGCAGATTCATGTAGGACGGATGGAACCTCCACCTTCCTACATGCCATGAAAAAACGCCCCAGACCTGTATGGAGCCTCCGCCTTCCTGAGTGGTCCCCACCTGACGAGCGGGATCCATGGCTTCGTGTGGCTTGCACCAACCATCAGCCACCTGAAACCGTGATTCATCAGACCAGGCAACCCTTCACCAGTCCTCAGCAATCCAATATCGATGTTGGTTGGCCCAAACTGTCGAGAGTAGCACCCGTCGCGGCCTCCTGCTCCCAAGGATCACCGAATTGCCATCACAAACACAGTTATGAGACGTCCCTGGTTGTACCACACGGTGATTTCGCCTGCTGTCGCCCTTCGGTCAGCAGTTGCAAGCCGGGTGACCCGTCGAATCCCTCTGGCATCGATGAGGCCTGGGTAGCCCATCCGCTGTCTGACATGGGCTGTAACCCCCCATTGGGTGTACTCTAGATAGACCCTTCAGCGGATTATCCCCCATTCAAATGTGGATAGCTCTCGGCGTGCTGCCATTTCTGCAGCTAGTCTTGCTTACAATGATTGTGGGATATCAAGGAGTCCTGTGCACCTGCATTCCGAGAATGGAAGCAGCGGGATCTGTCTCGTTACGGAAAGGGAACCTGATTGCAGGGGCGTGCCATGACTTTTAGTGAGCGAGTATACATGCTGAGGTTTTTTTTTTATCAGAAAAACGATAGAAAAAAAAAGCTATCTCGGGTTAAAATTGCGTGCAACGGAAAAAAAAAAAATCATTAATGGAACAGAGGGACTAGATTGATGAACGCGTTCGTCACTGGTCTTGAAGAGGCTAGCTTCTTTTATATTTATGCTAGTTAGTTTAGTAAATATTTAGATTTCGACATAGTCCCAATACCTTTCGACGCATTGCGCCAATGCGTGACTAGTCGGGTCGGAGAGGAATTCTGGGATTGTTGAATGGCATCTTTTACCTCATCGTCAGAACGCAACTCATGTCCATTAAGGTGCTCTTTCCTCTTTGGGAAGTGGTGAAAATCGCAGCAAGTGCCAAGTCTTTCATCTTTGAACTGTAGGCACTAAAACGCATCTTGTGTGTGGGCAGGCATTATCGTGCTGCAGAAGAGGGTCCAAAGCTGCCATTCAATCCTCGTGTCGACAACAACCCCAGAATTCCTCTCCGATGAGTTCACCCGACTAATCCCACGTTGACGCAATGCATCGAAAACTATGGGGACTACGAGGTTTGTTCAAAAAAAAAATAACATAACTTTTTTATTACGTGGCAAAGGATCGTCGTAGCGACGAGCGGTTGGCAATACTGCAATTGTCATATCTTTCTGTCTAATGGACTATTTACAAGTTTTTACATGTTGTTTAGTTTCCTAGTTATTGCCATTTGAATGCAACGCGTTTCAGCGGTCGTGACGATTTTTGCAATGTCCGATTTACGAGAACAACGACGCAACGTGAAATTTTGCGTGAAACTGGAGAAAACATTCACGGAAACGTGAGTTGGGTTTACAGATACAACTTTGAGACCGAAGTGCATAAAAAGGGCAGGTTCGGTCCTCTGCCAAGGTGATGCTCACCGCTTTTTTTCGATTTCAACGGAGTTGTGCATTTTGAATTTTTGCCGCAAAACCAAACAGTCAAGCGTCTGTCCTAAGAAGACGTTTGGAAAAGGGACCACTGTTGTGGCAAGACGACTCAGAGTTGCGCTTCATGGTTGCGCCTGCCCACTCAGCCTTGTTATTTCGCCGGTGTCGTGCCAAAATCAGCTGACTGTCTTCCCCCAGCTTCCCTACTCCCCAGACCTAGCTCCCTGCGACTTTTTTCGATTTTCACGTTGCATCGTTGTTCTCGTAAATCGGACATTGCAAAAATCGTCACGACCACAGAAACACGTTGCATTCAAATGGCAATAACTAGGAAACTAAGCAACATGTAAAAACTTGTAAATAGTCCATTAGACAGAAGGATATTACAATTACAGTATTGCTAACCGCTCGTCGCTACGACGATCCTTTGCTGAGTAATTAAAAAAGTTCGGTTATTTTTTTTGAACAGATCTCGTATGTCGAAAAGTGAATAGTGCATTACATAGAGGACAAATACCGGGTGGTCCATAAGTCTGTCCCCCCCTTTTATTTTTTGAACCGAGGCAGATATGTCAATTTTGATGAATCCAATGAATAGGAAGTTGTGGGTGGCCTATCCCACGGTGCACTTTTCATCATCCCAAATATGCAAATTAGGACACATTCAAAATTTATATCAAAAACCGTAAGGGATAGAGAAAAAAACAATCCAATTGCAAACTTGTTCAGAATAAAAAAGCAAACAAAACAAAAAAAATCATCCAAATCGGACCAACGGTTCCCAAAAAAGTTACTTACTTACTTACTTTTCAAACCCGCTTATCCGTTAGGGTCGCGGGGGCAGCAGCCCTACGGAGGATCTCCAGCGATCGCGATCTTCCGCCATCAGGCGCATGTCCTCCCTGGTAATATCCAAGCGACTCGAACCCAGATTCTCCATGTAGTCTAGCCACCTGGTTCTAGGCCGACCCCTTGGTCTCTTACCCACCGGCTTGGAAAATAACAACTGCCTAGGAAGACCAGTTTGCGGCATCCGTATCACGTGGCCATACCAGCGCAACCGAGATCTCTCCATGCGGAGAAGTAGCGGCTCAACACCTAAAGATTCCCTTATTGTGCTGCTGTACACTCTATCTAGTAGGGTAACACCTGCCACACCTCTCAGGAATCTCATTTCGGCCGCTTGTACCCGCGATCGCACTCTTTCGGTCATTACCCAAGCCTCATGACCATAGGTGAGAATGGGGACAAAGATAGATTTGAAGACGGAGAGCTTGGCTTTGTTACCCAGCTCTCGTTTCGTTACCACGGATCGCCACAGTTCACGTCTGACACAGCTTGCTGCACCGATCCGAGCATCCAATTCTTTCTCCTGCCGTCCATCACTCGTGAATGCAATCCCGAGATACTTGAACTTCTCCACCTGCCTCAATGAGGCTCCCCTAACATGGAGAGCGCACTGAGCAGGCTGTCTTGAAAGAACCAGAACTTCGGTTTTAGCCACACTGATCTTCATCCCAGCTTCTTCACATTTGGCTGCAAACCGGTCTAGTGCATGCTGAAGGTTCGTGCTAGAAGACCCAAGCAGGACAAGGTCGTCCGCAAAGAGCAACCTCTCCACCAGGCAGTCGCCCACACAAACACGCTCATCGCCTCGGCTGCTCATAGCGATTACTGGTTGCTATCATGTCTCTGTACGAAAGACCTGAGATGTGTGTCCGGATAAATGGCATTAAGTCAAGACCGTTCACCGTGGGTGTTGGACTCCGCCAAGGGTGCGTACTGTCGCCCATCTTGTTCATTATCTTTATGGACTGGATAGACAGGGGCAGCCGAGGCGATGAGCGTGTTTGTGTGGGCAAAAAAGTTAAAAAAAGTAAATAACCATCTCAAACTAAAAAAAAAGCCAACTGGGCCAAACCAAAGCGAATCATGTTGGTAACAGTCTAAAGGGTATGTTCCACATGATGCCCTTCAGCACCAATGCACAACTGAGCACGTAGTTTCAAAGATGCCATCACTCTTGTTACCATATCAGATGTAGTCTGAATTCTCTGTTGCAAATCCAGCATAGAACTTGGCTGAGTGGCATAAACATTGTCCTTAAGGTAACCCCACAAAAAGAAGTCATTAGGGGAAAGATCTGGTGAGCGTGCAGGCCAATGAATTGGGCCACCCCGGCCGATCCACTGACCTGGAAACATTGCATCGAGACGATCACAAGTAGCTGCCGCTGAATGGGCTGGAGCCCCATCATGTTGATACCATACCCTTCGAAGTGATGCTAAAGGAAGCTCGTCTGCAAATTCTGCCACTACAACATTTATTATCATGTCTCTGTATCGTGCAGCTGTCAACGTCCCTTCGTCAACCAATCCACCATTGATGATTCCACACCAGACATTCACTCTCCAATTCACCTGGTGCGCAGCTTCTCGTAACCATCTAGGGTTTTCTGTTGCCCAATAATGGAGATTGTGTTTATTAACCAGACCACAAGACCCAATTGAGAAAGCCTGAGGAAGATGCAAATGCAATGAGAGCGCCAATTAGCATTTGCAAATAACTTTTTTTGGGAACCGTTGGTCCGATTTGGATGATTTTTTTTTTGTTTTGTTTGTTTTTTTGATGCTGAACAAGTTTGCAATTGGGTTTTTTTTTCTATCCCTTACGATTTTTGAGATAAATTTTGAATGTGTCCTAATTTGCATATTTGGGATGATGAAAAGTGCACCGTGGGATAGGCCACCCACAACTTCCTATTCATTGGATTCATCAAAATTGACATATCTGCTTCGGTTCAAAAAATAAAAGGGGGGGGGGGGAGGACAGACTTATGGACCACCCAGTATAAGGACCAGATACAAAACGAATTTTAAAAATTGGTTAACAAATAAAAAAAAAGTTACAGCCATGGAGGCAAAAAGTCCTGAACAACCCTCGTACAATAAATAGATACAATAATTCAAACATAAGGCCTACTCATTTTACAATTTGCTTACTTCGAGTGAAGAATGAAGAATCGATTTAAGCAAATCAGACGCCTGTTTCTCTTTCAGAATAACGGTGATCACAAACAAGCGTTGATCTACAATTTGAACAGGTGATAAGAGATACACCAATAGCCGTGCTAACTGCAAACGAATGGCGTTCCGCTGTCCCCAAAACATACTCTGCCAGTGCAGACGGGCTAAACGTTTCTTTTGTTTTTTCTGAAACATAGGAAACAAAGGATTTTATATTATCAATAAAAAAAATTCCATAACCTGGATAAGGACCAGGAACTACAAGTGCCTCTAGCAACTGGGCCGTTATGAATACGGTCACCAGGTGTTCTTAAAGGTGACTGCAAAGATCGGGAATTTCTCCTTTGGAAACTGATGGGCACACTCAAAAGAAATTATCAAAATAAATTGGAGATAATGCGCTCCAAGCATAAGGTAACGACAGGGAAGAGGTAGAATGGGAAGCGATCGTAGCTGTACTGCGCGACAGGTTCAGAAATCGAATACATAAACAAAACTACATGGTCAGGTCGTAGACCATGTGATCACTTTCCGTGCATTAATGATGCAACACCAACGAGAGAGAAGGCCTCGTCACTGAAATGCCATACATTGTTGCATTAGTCTAAATTGGGGCCTTATTATTGTTGTTAGAAACATGTTTAACAATCGACGACGTTAGGTGATGTAACAACGTATGAGGATTATGTGAGCAGGCCTTCTCTCTCGATGGCCTGCCGAGAGCACTAACGACTTGAAATGAGAGTTCACACAAATTTCTATAAAGGCTTTTCGTTCTTTTTTTCTCTATGCTACAGGACGGGAGGTTAGGTTAGGTTGACGCACAGGAGGGGAGGATGCAGCTGCTAAGCACAGCCCGTAGCCATTGTAGCAGTGGGAGGAGCCCAATAAAACTAACAGCCATTAGTTTCCGAACCTGGCGTTTTAGAGTTTGGTGGCAGTTTCTTGATTTCAACGAAATAGCATTGGAACAGTTATGAGCTTCGCCTCCCGTTCTACCTTTTCCCTGGTAACGATATTATCAGAAAAAATGATTTTTGGTTTTCTGATGTTTTGGAAAGCAGGAATTCCCCCCCCCCCCCCCGATCTGCAAGCTTAGTACCTGCCTTATCTTTGCACGCACCCTAGCGTAATGTTCAAGACCCAATTTACAACCCCAGCGTCAATAAACTTCGGACACCAAGTAATTTGGCTAAAAACATTGTGAAAAGTGCATACAGAGGATAGCAGGCTAATGAAAATAGATTTACTGAGTAGATGGAACAATATCAACATCCATTTAGAATCGATTTAATGGTGTGAAATAATTTATTCAAATTTATGTAAAATTGCATTGTCAACAGGTTTCAAAGAACTTCGTACACAAGGGATCGCCAGCATATAGAACTTTCCTGAAGGCTGTAGAAACGCCCAGAATGCTTTGCATCAGGCTTTAAGAGCACCGTCCACGCGACAGAGCACAGTATTCGTGTTGTTTTGAACCATGGGACGTGGTAAGCCAGTAGAAACGTGTATACAGCAGTTCCTGAATAACAAATCCCAGCTCATGCCCATGAATTATCAGTTCCACTCTCTCTCTACTCTTAATGGGATCATCAAGCGTTTCAGAGAAATCGGGAAAACAGAACCAGGGACTGCACCAGGTAAGCAGCGATTATTGAATGTTAGGGACCTACGAGTATTTTGCCGTTACATTGTGAAAAACAGGCATGCTCCCATAAGTGAAATGACTGTTTGGGCTCGAGAATATTTTCATATACCCATATCCGAAAGCACAGTCGGCCGTTACATCAGAAGATGCAACTATTACTTATACGCTACAAAGAGGAAGCCATTTGTAGCTAAGCGTCGCCTGGTAGCATGGGCCAGAACCCATCTAAAGTGGACCCTTGCCCAGTGGAATAGTGTTCTGTGGTCCGACAAGTCCACCTTTGCAGTGATGTATGGCAACAACGGTCGCGAGGTGCTAAGGACCAAGCACGAAAGTAATCATCCCGACTGTTACCAGAGGAAAGTTCAGAAGCCTGCATCGCTGACGGTGTGGGGCTGCACGAGTGCAGCTGGGACAGGATCGCTTCACTTTTGCAAGAACACTATTAACTCTGCTGCCTATATAAACATTCTTCAACAGCATCTGCGTCCATCCCGCCAAAAGTTGTTCAATAGAAGACCAAGCATCTTTCAGCAGGACAACGCGAAGCCTCACACTGCTCGGAACACCAAGGCTTGGCTACAACAGCAGCGTTTCAGGGTGCTCGACTGGCCTGCCTGCAGCCCAGATCTGTCACCCATTGAAAATGTATGGCGCATTTTAAAGCGAAAAGTCAGACAGCGGAAGCCTCGAACGCTGCAGCAGTTGCGGGCGTGTATTTCCAAAGAGTGGGACAAAATTCCGGTAGAAACAACGCAAAAGTTAGTGTCCAGCATGCCTCAACAACTTTGAAGCGTCATTCGTCGGAAAGGTGACGCCACTCAGTGGTAACGTGCAATAAACGGTACGATGTACGAAGTTCATTGCAACGTGTTGAAAACGGAACATTACAAAAAGTCGCTTATTTAATTTTTCTGTTAAAATGCTATATGACAGTTGTACTAAAGCTCTGTGCACTCAATAAAGTAATTTTCATTTGTTTACAATTAGTTTCGTTGTACTTATCCAAAATTCTGTAGGTGTCCGAAGTTCATTGACACTAGGATTGTATTACAATATTACTTTAATAAATGATTAGCATATGCTACTGTATTAGCATGTTCGATATGATGCTTCCAGTTACCTGAGTTTCTGCCAAAGCCTGAATCATAAACTGTATTAGAAAGCGCACAAATGCCATTTCTAGGTTTGACATAGAGATTTCATTATTAATGACATCTGCGAAAAAAAAAAAAGTAGAGTACTTCAAGCTTTGAAAGATGATGATAGACTATATCAACAATATCCTACAATCTACAGGGTATCCCGCAAAAGACTCTCTGATTTCAGAGTAAGTATCTCGGAAATGCAGATCGACACAAGAATGAAGCAAATGGTACGTTTATTTTGAATGTATACAAGGACTTTAAAAGTACTCTCCAAATGTGCTAAGACATTTATCTCACTTTAAGGAAGAAGTCTTTCGATTGTGTTCCAAAACCTCTTCCTTCACTTCATCGTCCGACTGAAACCCGCGGCCTTTCTTGAGATCCCCAAACACGTGAAAGTCACATGGGAATAAGTCAGGGCTGTAAGGCGGATGCTGCATTGCTTCCCAGTTGAACTTTTTGATGAGGACTACCGTTGCTTTCGAGGATTATAAAATGATGATGCAATATGGATAAAGTTTCAATTTGTAACAACGCATAGAATTCCTGTTATTCAGGTTTTTCTTAAAAAAGAGACTTCTTAGTACTTAATAATTTCTTGAAAATCTTTAAAAATGATCGGTAACTGGAGATAATGGAGAGTTAGCAGACTATTGAGAAAGAGTGGAAAGACAACAGAGGAAGCACTCCTTTAGCTCCGTGCTGTATTGAGCAAATGGGAAGCAAGTAAATAGAAGAATCCGCGACTGCTAAACTACACAAAGTGATGAATGGCCAAGTTTGGCTTCAGCACATCGAGAGAAGAGCGGAAATTGCAACAAGTAAGATTACGTGAGTAAGAAATTATTGGAGAGGTCCATCCATTGTAAGCCTTTAAAATTTTTTTTTTTCGAATTTTCATTACGAATTTTTACTGTCTTAATTCTAAGCATTTTCATGTGTTTATTTTTAAGATACAGTGGGGTCTCGGCTAACGAATGCCCCTGCTAACGAACAATCCAGTTAACGAACAGGGCATTAGTACGTTTCCGGTATCGGCTAACGAACGGAAGTAGGGAGCAAAATAAAAAATAAAAAAACAAGTACGCGCGCGCTAAGATCGGATAACAGGTGCACATTTATTACTTCCGTTTCGACAGCTGCGAGTTCCACGTGTTCTGCAGTGATACAACGGATGTTTAGATGAAGACGTCACGTGTTGATGTTTTCATGTGAACATAAAGCGGTAAATTACAGTAACACATAGATCGAACTTAACATTACTGTCAAAAATGCCCCCGAAGAAGAGTGGCAGTGACAGAAAGAAGTCAGTAAGGAAAGTTCTGACCATTGAACTGAAAAAAGAGATCATAGAAAAATCAGAGCAAGGACTTAGAGTCACAGATTTATTTTTTAAGTTCTGGAACCAATTAAAATCATTTTCACACTTTCTTATGGGAAAACGCGATTCGGCTAACGAACAATTCAGTTAGCGAACAAGGTTCTGGAACGAATTACATTCGTTAGCCGAGACCCCACTGTATTGCAAAATTTAATTTAATTTTTTGAGATTGTTCTGTTTACCTACAAGTGTAATTATCCCGGGCAACGCCAGGTACCTTTGCTAGTTTGTAACTAATTTGCAACTAAATTTGAAACTTCCGTATCAGAATTTTACGGCTTTCAAAATAATCATGCCGCTTGGTTCATTCTTCTATCAATCTCTGCGTCCTTTTTCAAACACCCTGTAGATTTATTATTATAATTTTTAATATTAAAGCAATATTCTCTATAACAGTGCTATTGTTATTAGAGAACGGATTTAATTTTAAACTTCTAACAAGAAGGAATAAACAGTTTTCGCTACAAAGCTTTAAATTCTTCTACAGTACCTGTAATAGTAACAAAATCTACAGCTTTGATCAAAATCGACTGAAGACGCTCATTCAAATTGGGAGTAGGCACAAATTTTTCTTTAGATCCTGGTTGATTGGAAATAACTGAAGCTAAAACGTAATAACTTCATACGATAAATTTACATTTCTTTAAATCAAATTTTGTGAAATTAAAACAAATTTGAGATGATTTACCTTTGCTTTGTAAATTTAAATCGTGAAGACAGTTTAAAGCACTTTGTAAGCAATAGCATTTAAGCTCTCGGATTTGCATGACATTATACTTAGTTCCTCCTAAAACAATCAACAAAAATAAAAGATTACAAAAGATATTAAAAGTAATCAACTGAGAGAAAGAAAGGGGAAACATTAAAATTTTCGGTAAAAAAAAAAAAAAAAAAAAAATTGGGTTTCAGAAACGAACACGTAGGCTTTCACTCACAGTAGTGAGTAGTAGCATGGGTGAAAGAAACAGGATGGACTTCCCCCTATACTTCCCCAGCAAGTTTGATTTCAGAGCGACCTCTGGATTTTTGCATGAAAACTAGCATCTGTCGTCTGCTTAGGGAAAAGAGGAATCGCTGTCCATAGGCTAATTTTATTTATTTATTTATTTATTTATTTATTTATTTGATTAACTTAAGAATAAAATAAAACTCTTTTTCCACAACGAAACAGGAATTGAACAAACAGAAAAAGACCGAAAATAAAATGAAAAAATACAACCCGAGTCTGTAAGCGCTTTTCGAAAGCTTTGCTTTCATCATTCAGCAGCCAAGGAGCCCCTCGAGAGAACTTAGGAGAACTGACTTGGAATAGAACATGCTGAGTATTTATAACGAACTGAAGCCAATCAAGACAAAAAGATCCAACTGAAAATTATTGATTGGGTAAGTGCGTCGCCCATTTGATCAATGGTGAATCGCTAATAGGGCCCCTATCTAAGTTGAGTAACAAGTTTTTATCTGTTTTTTGAATGGCTAAGCTTTCGAAGGCGTCCAGAAGGTGTTTCTTGTTTATTGATTCAATAAGTTTTACATTGTTTAATAAGAACTCATACCCGGTATCTAGAGAGTGTTTGGCTATGGATGACTGATTGCCTCTACCATATCTTATGTGTCTCATGTGTTCTTCGAATCTTGTTCTCAAGAAACAAGATTCGAAGAAAGTTCTAGGAAACGAAAATCCCCAGGAATTTAACACTTTTAACAGGGGCAAGTACTGTAGTGTGATATACTAAAGAAAAATTAAAGAGATCAAGCTTCTTGTTCTTTTGATGGAAAATAATGTATTTCGTTTTCTTGAGATTTAAATAAAGATGGTTTTGTACGAGGGTGGGCTGAAAAATAATGCCTCCATGGCTGTAACTTTTTTATTTTTTAACCGATTTTCAAAATTCTTTTTGTATCTGATACTCACATTTCTCCTCTATCTAATGCACTATTCACTTTTCCACATAGTCCCCATCCCTTTCCACGCATTGTACCAATGCGCGACTAGTCGGGTGAACCCGTCGGAGGGGAATTCCGGGGTTGTCGCCGACACCAAGACCGAACGGCAGGTTTCACCTCGTCGTCAGAACGCAACTCATGCCCCTTAAGGTGCTCTTTCCTCTTTGGGAAGTGGTGAAAGTTTAAACTGCAGTTTTTCATTTTTGAACTGTAGACGCTGCAACCCCCTCTGATGTGTGGCGATCGTGTGCGGACGGGCGTTATCGTGCTGCAGAAGAGGATCCAAAGCTGCTATTCAATCCTCGTGTCGACGACAACCCCGGAATTCCTCTCCGACGGGTTCACCCGACTAGTCCCACGTTGACGCAATGCGTGGAAAGGGATGGGGACTATGTCGAAAAGTGAATAGTGCATTACATAGAGGAGAAATGGGAGTATCAGATACAAAAAGAATTTTGAAAATCGGTTTAAAAATAAAAAAGTTACAGCCATGGAAGCATTACTTTTCAGCCCACCCTCGTACTTAGCAGTGTAAATAATCTTGGGCACGCACACGCCCGTGCAGAGGAATCAAAGGACCCAAACAATGCCAAGAAAACATCCCCCAAACCATAATACTGCTGCCACCAGCCTAAAGTGTTGTGGCGATGCAAGTGGGGTCCATGCTTTCGTGTTGTTTTCTCCATATTCTAATCCTGCCATCTGCACGATGCATTTGAAATCGTGACTCATCGGACTACATGACCCTTTTCCAGTCATCTACTGTCCAATCCTTGTGCTCCTTGGCGAACTGGAGACGTCTGCTCTCGTTCAAGGCTAACAGCAGAGGCTTTCGAACTGGTCGTCGGCTTCCATACCCTAAACGGTGTAATGAGCGGCAAACAGTTCGTTCAGAGGCGGTCACAGTTTGTCCTCGATGAAGATTTGTCGCTATTTGACGCACCGTTGCTCTTCTGTCGCCCTGGACAACTCTGGCCAATATCCTTTCAGCTCGAGCATTGAGGAGCCTGTGACGACCACACGCTTGACGTCGAGAGCCAGTTTTTTGCTTTGTAGTCCACTCTCTGTAAACATTAATAACTGCTGCTCTCGAACACTTCACAAGTTCAGCTGTTTTGCTGATACCGGTTCCGACACTGCACGCACCGAAGATCATCCCGCGTTCAAACTCAGTTAAATCACATTTTTTGCCCATATTGTCGCAAAGAACACGGTGCAACTGATGGCTCACCTCACCTGCATTCCCTTTTTATAGCTATCTAGCACTCTAGCGGCAGCGCTGTGACGCAATAGCTCATTTGCGTAAAACTGTCAGGTGGTCATACCAAGCCAACAGATCCTGGCAAACCTTCTTTCTCTTCTCTTTGAGTTCAGGAGTGAGCATATGCGATACCCAACGAGCACACACCTTACAATATCCCAGCAACTCGGTTATGATAACGTGCACTCTCTCCTTGGAAATTTGGAGCTCTGTAGCGATGTCATATTGCTTAATTCGGCGGTTAGAACGAATCGTTTGATCGACACTAACTCGATGTTGCTCGTCTGTTGCCGTGATTGGTCGTCCACTGCGGGCTCGATCAGCTAGGCTAGAGCTTGCCGGGTTTCGTTCTTTCACTAATCTTGCCCGTCTTCTCACTGTACTGACGTCAAAAGTTGCATTGCCGTATACAACTGTCATTCGGCGATGAATTTGGACAGGATCGCAACCTTCAGCTGTCAAAAACTCAATCACTGCGTGCTGTTTCAACCTGACTTCCATGTAGGTCGCCATTATGTTTCGTTTTCAGCACACCTACACCATCTAGTGACATAGACAAAGTGTTTTTGGAAGAGAACAAAATAAGCCATCATTTGAAAAAAAAAAATTAAATTCATTAAAAAATAAAAGTGTTATGGCCTTGGAGGCATTACTTTTCAGCCCACCCTCGTAATATTTGCGATAGGCTGCCATGCTTTTCTCCTCTTAACAGCTGTATAAACAGAAACCATGCGAAGCAAAACCACACGTTTCGGTATTGTCATAGCCAACAATAACATGTTATTTCTGTTGGCTTTGGTATTATCCACTTAAAAATCCAGAGGGCGCCACTGAAAAAAAAAACTCACACACGACTCATAGGAGTCGTCCATCCTGTTTCTTTCATCCATGGTAGTAACAACCAAAAGTTTGATCAAGTCAAAATGCCCTCAAACATAAGATAATAAATAAACTGAAGCAACACCTTCAAGCATATCGAAATGACAAATCGAAAAGGGATGGAAAAATTCCTCGACCTGGATTCGAACCAGGGAACCGTGCCTATCGAGTCGACTTTCGAGTCGGGGCCTACTCTGCCGATTGAATTGCTTGGTGGCTTCAATGAAGTCCTATTTGGATATCTTGTAACAGCAATCCAGTTCATATCCGCAGTAGAGTGGTGTCAGCGATAGGCATGGTCCCAGGTCGCGGAAATTTTTCCTTCCCTTTTCAATTTGTCAAAACGACCCGACAGTCGAATTTATTATGAAAGACGATAAAATGTAGTTTTCAATTGAAAAAATGCAGTTTTCAAATGAAAAAATGTGTTTTTCAAATTAGAAAATAAATAGAGAAAAACTTCATAAAATATAAGTCAAAGAAACAAAATAATTTACATAATAAAATAAAGAAAGCGTCCCAGTCAGCCCTAAAGTTCTAGATTAGGAGCTTTAGTTAGCATCACTCTCCCTTACCCTCTAGTGGCAATTATTTGTAGTACATAAACAGCGACGAAATTAAGCAGACGACGGGCAAGATGAGCTCAGCGAACGTGTGTAACTCGAATATAGGCTAAAATACATACGGTAAAAAGATTTCCACAATTTACATACACGTAAAACATTACATTTTTTACATGTAATTATGGATAATGTTCCATTCCATAAAACTAACCAAGCGAAGCAGCTAATTGATGATCACAGCTGCCAAGTAATTTATAGCCCGTTCCTAAACCCTGCATAGGAAGCGTTCAGCAAACTAACATTGCTTGTGCCCTGCGAACACGTGCCTGACCGGCCAGCCTTTCAACTGCAGCAGCGCAAATAACCCCCCGCGACTGCAATGGTTGGGTCGTTCATAGCCGGCAGTTTTTAGTACCGTGCATTCAGCGTACTGAAATTTTAAATGATCTTCCAGACATTCCTCAAAATGATAATGATGATGACAATGAATAGAAGAGAATAGAATTTGTGTTTTTTACTGTATGTTTCTTATTGTATACAGCTACTACATTTACTCCTTGTAATACGACGTAATATCCAATGTTTTTATATAGTTTTACACTATATCTACAGTAATTTGTATAATAATCTTTAATTTTATAATACTAATACAGTAAAACCCCGTTACAACGTACCTCACTTTAACGTACATTTCAGAATAACGTACAAATTTCAAATCCCCGTCCTAAACGTAGGTATTTTAATGCTAAAAAGTTTCAGAATAACGTACTAATTTTGCATCCCCTTGGTTAAATTATCCCTTCAGTACAACGTACATCGTTCACATGCAGCCCATGCGAAATGGGCCAATGGGCTAATTAAGCCGAATTCACATTTCATTGCTTGGTCAGTATAGCGTATTTAAACCCGGAAATCTCTGCATGCTACTCAGTCTAGCATGTTCGATTGTCGATTGTCGCATACACCTCTGCTGAGTTAACGGATTCAGAGATTCTGGAGATGGGACAAACGCAAAATGAAATTCATAGCGATCAGGAAGACGAAGATGAAAATGGCCATTTAGAACCAGACGTAACGCCCGTCTCAACTTTGGTAGCAATGGAGGCTATAAAAAGCTTACGAAACTATTTTGCACAGCATAGCGGTGCACCAGAAACATTTAACTTCACAATGTAAGATATGGAGGAATTTTCGGGGAGGCCAGTTATAGAAAGAAAGCAGACGGCCATTGCAGATTTTTTTTTAAAAATTAATGTAATACTACATATTGTATATGCTATAGTGTATTTGTATTGAATAAAATAAAATGCATTCATGTTCATAAGCCCCCCCCTCCAGTTTCAGAATAACGTACAAATTTCCAGGTCCCTTGAAGTACGTTGTAACGGGGTTTTACTGTATTTATATAATAAAATTTTGTAATTTACTGTACTATAACAATACACTATAAGATCAAAAATATCCGGACACCCCTCACAGATCATCGATTGGCCCAATGTCACATGATAATGACTTGCACATCATTTAAATAGCTCCCCACACCTTCAGACACAACTCTGCTTGGACATTGGAAGAATGGGTCGTTCGGCAGAGCTCAGTGAGTTCCAACGTGGAACCATTGTTGGATGTCACCTATGCGGCAAGTCCGTGCGTGACATTTCCAGCCTTCTTCAGATACCCAAATCAACGGCAGGCGATGTCATTATGAAATGGAAGACCCAGGGACCAACAACAGTTCAACAACGAACCGGTAGACCCAAGAAACTAACGGACAGAGACCGCCGAGTGCTTCGTCGTGTCACCCGCAGCAACCGGAAGTCCTCGGCGGAAAAAATTGCCACAGAGTTTCGAAACGCCTCTGCAAACGATGCCAGTACAGTGACAATTCGTCGGGAACTGCACACGATGGGATTCCATGGCCATGCTGCTGCCCACAAGCCCCACATCGGCAGGGTCGACGCCAAGCGACATCTGGAGTGGTGCAAAGCCCACAGAAACTGGACAATGGACCAATGGAAACGTGTAATGTGGACAGACGAATCTCGCTACACACTCTGGCAATCCGATGGACTTTGGGTTTGGCGCATACCTGGAGAACGCTTCTTACCTGAGTGCACAGAGCCCACAGTCAAGTTCGGAGGAGGAGGAGGAGTCGTGGTGTGGGGCTCGTTTTCACGGTACGGACTGGGCCAGCTCGTTCCTGTGCAAGGAATCACGAACTCCGACCGTTATCTGAATGTTTTGGACAACTGTGCACTTCCAACGTCGTGGCAATTTTTCGGAAACGGGCCATTTCTCTACCGACACGACAATGCTCCGTGCCACAAAGCGAGGCGTGTACGGCAGCGGTTTGCGGACTCAGGGGTCGAAGAAATGGGTTGGCTGGCACAAAGTCCCGACCTCAATCCCATAGAGAGTCTGTGGGACGAATTGGAAAGACGCTTGCGGGCCAGATCACATCGGCCAACTTCTGTACCTGAACTGATTCTCGCTCTTCGGGAGGAATGGAGGAACATTCCAGAAAGTACCTACCAACATTTGGTGGAAAGTCTTCCCCGAAGGGTGGCAACTGTGATTCGGGCAAAGGGATGTGCAACGCCCTATTGATTTCCATGAAATCGTGGCTAGAGCGCAAACGTGCATGTGTCCGGATATTTGTGATCATATAGTGTAGTTTTTATGAATTTTTTGTCTATTTTCTAATTTGAAAACTACATTTTATCGATTGCAAAAAGCTGTAATTTAAAATTAACGCGTTATAATGAGTTAAACCAAAAATTGTTGAGTTACCATTTTGAAGTTCCTTAATTTCCATGAAAGACAGAAAGGTGAATAATTCATTCACGGTGGAAAAATGGATGTTATCTTTACCACTAAAATAAAAACATATTATTAATTTAAAAAAAAATTACCAGCTTGGTTTAAAAAGTGAAAACTTTCAATATCTTTTAAAATTAATGTTTTCAATCACTCAGCCAACAAAATATACCATACTCACATTCGTTCCTCCCACACTTTCAAGAAGAAAACATTTCATTCTTTCAATGTTAAATGATAGAGGGGAAAAAATGAATACCTCACTGAACATACGACAATTTTGTGGAAGAACAACTTTATATCATTTAACAAAATATCTTGCTCCAGCGTATCAATGATATCAGAAATTCTGAAAATATATACATTGTTAAATATTAAAGTGAACCTTTAGTCAAAAAAACCTTTCTGATATTTTATACATCTAAGGGTGTGTCTAAAAAGTCCGACCGGTCGCGACCAGTCAAAGCCCGTCGCGAACAGCTTGTCCATAAAGTAACGATCGGTCGCGATGAGCCTTTTCATAACGCGACCGGTCGCACTAATCACGACCGGAGTCCAACGCCGGTCGGCTGCCTCGATGAGTAGAATCAAAATGGCGGACGAAAGTAGAAAATTCAAGTGTTCGAATGCCCAATACGTAATAAATATATTTTGGAGAAAGGAGATAGAGAAATACATCATTGGACAGCATCAAGAAACAAGAAATGAATACGAAAAAGAAACGACGAGTGAAGAAAATTTATGTATGCACACAATTTTAATTCGTAGTAACTTAAATGAGGAGGAAACTTGCTGCCACGCCATTTTGAAGCAGAATGCTCACGACCGAGCTGTCCATGAACGAACAAATGGAAGCAAACGGCCGCCGACCGATCGCCGATCGTACCACGTGACCTGTTGGCGACCGGTCGGACTTTTTAGACACGCCCTAAGTCTAAAAACACTAGTCCGCGTGAAGAAAATTTAATATCTACCTTTATTTATTAATAAACAGCATTTTTAGACAAAAAATTATAGCCCCTGGAGGCTGCCAACTTTCCCCGAATGCGCAGAGGAACACGGGAATTATGTGACGTCAGGCATGGCCTGTGCAAAACAAGACCGACTATAAATGAGAACGCGTAGACCAACTTTAAAAAATAACGTGGTCTACTGCATTGCTTATGGCTGTAATACAGTGCAGACCCGGTCGAATGCGGTCTGCTAGATCGCGATATTGGCTCCAACACAGTTTTGGCTTGGCTCCCAATCCCAGTGGCCGGGGGGTCGTTCAGATCCTGGTCTCCTGGTAATCCCGCCTTCCCTGGAACGTTGCTGCCAACAGTTGTTACACAGCGGCAACATCTCGACCCTTGCATTCTGCAATAGCACGGAACGAAAGTCCACCCTCTCGAAGGCCCACTACACGTCCTCGTTCGAATCGGGTTAGCTGCCCACATTCACGTCGCAGTCGCCTTCGAGGCATTTTTACGTACTCTATCACACACGTCCACAAGTGTCTGAAGTGACACAGACGCGCATCTGATCTCCTTTATATCTGTCATTGGAATGTCTCATTTGCATGTACAGGATGGTGCTGGTGGCGCCCCCTATAAGTTGTAACCTTGAAACTTAAATACCATAGCTGAATATACTGTCCAAATTTCATTCATCTAACTCAAGTCCTTCGTGGTGTTGGGATTTTTTTTTCCGCCAGTGTAGCCGAGTAAAGCGTGGTTCCCACTGGCAGAAAACAAGAGAGCAGAAACCAGGGCGTATTTTTTTCTGCCTTTTTACTTTCTGCTTCTGCAGGTGTTCCACATGGCAGAAACTCAAAAGGATAAAATTGCAGAAGTTTTGCCCAACACAAATGCACTGCACCAAAGCCGTCGATCATTCTAAACGGTCGGCTTCGACTGCACACAGTACGTACACAGTTTGTTCATTCCTCATCAATCATCACATCGAATTTTTGCATTCAATTGTTTTTTATTCAATTTAATTTGATTAATTAATTAATAAATATATATTTCGCACCTCTTCTATTAGCGCTTCTACATCAATTTTCTTTCCGCCTCTTCACCTTTGTGAGCTGAGTGTCCGACATTTTTATTTTGTGAGAGAGAGAGGACGTCACTATGACGTCACTGCAGAGATCGTTTTCTATTGGCTGAGCAATCGTTTCTGCCCTGCTTGTGCCACAAAAGTTGAACTCAACCCAACTCTACAAAGCAGAAATTTTCAGTCGGGCAGAAGAGACGAAAACAGAAAGTGACATCATACAATTTTTCTGCCGTTATTTTTACGCATGTGGGAACCACACTTTAGTTTGACGCAGTGCCAAAGAAAAACATTGAAGAATAATTATGCAGTTTCGAAAGTAGAAGGAAACCATAGTCTGATCTGACGTTTCTTCGCCCCTGGCTTTAGTTCGCAAGCTCTTTTCGTGTTTTCTTTTTTCCCGCAAAATTACATCAAAAAACAGCCCGAGCAACGCCAGGTATATCAGCTACTTTTTAATATTTATAATCCATTGAATGTTGAATATGGTTACTGTAAAACTAGAGGCGACATAAAAACTAGAATGTAAACGGTTTCACTGGTTCGGCTTCCATTTCTCCCTCCCGCTGCCTCTGCTCAACCTCGTTAAAACTGGATCGTTTGCTACAGCTGTGCATTCTCATCTACACTATATGATCACAAATATCCGGACACATGCACGTTTGCGCTCTAGCCACGATTTCGTGGAAATTAATAGGGCGTTGCACATCCCTTTGCCCGAATCACAGCTTCCACCCTTCGGGGAAGACTTTCCACCAAATGTTGGTAGGTACTTTCCGGAATGTTCCTCCATTCCTCCCGAAGAGCGAGAATCACTTCAGGTACAGAAGTTGGCCGACGTGATCTGGCCCGCAAGAGTCTTTCCGATTCATCCCACAGACTCTCTATAGGATTGAGGTCGGGACTTTGTGCCGGCTAACCCATTTCTTCGACCTCTGAGTCCGCAAACCACCGCTGTACACGCCTCGCTTTGTGGCACGGAGCATTGTCGTGTCGGTAGAGAAATGGCCCGTTTCCGAAAAATTGCCATGACGTTGGAAGTGCACAGTTGTCCAAAACATTCAGATAACGGTCGGAGTTCACGATTCCTTGCACAGGAACGAGCTGGCCCAGTCCGTACCATGAAATGAGCCCCACACCATGTAACTTGACTGTGGGCTCTGTGCACTCAGGTAAGAAGCATTCTCCAAGTATGCGCCAAACCCAAACTCGTCCATCGGACTGCCAGAGTGTGTAGCGAGATTCGTCTGTCCACATTACACGTTTCCATTGGTCCATTGTCCAATTTCTGTGGGCTTTGCACCACTCCAGACGTCGCTTGGCGTCGACCCTGCTGACGTGGGGCTTGTGGGCAGCAGCACGGCCATGGAATCCCATCGTGTGCAGTTCCCGACGAATCGTCACGGTACTGGCATCATTCGCAGAGGCGTTTCGAAACTCTGTGGCAATTTTTTCCGCCGAGGACTTCCGGTTGCTGCGGGTGACACGACGAAGCACTCGACGGTCTCTGTCCGTTAGTTTCTTGGGTCTACCGGTTCGTTGTCGAACTGTTGTCGATCCCCGGGTCTTCCATTTCATAATAACATCGTCTACTATTGACTTGGGTATCTGAAGAAGGCTGGAAATGTCACGCACGGACTTGCCGCATGGGTGGCATCCAACGATGGTTCCACATTGGAACTCACTGAGCTCTGCCGAACGACCCATTCTTGCCAATGTCCAAGCAGAGTTGTGTCTGAAGGTGTGGGGAGCTATTTAAATGATGTGCAAGTCATTATCATGTGACATTGGGCCAATCGACGATCTGTGAGGGGTGTCCGGATATTTTTGATCATATAGTGTATAGTTGGCCTTGTTTTGCGAAGGCCATATCTGAAGTCGCATAATTCCAGTGTTCCTTTGCAAATTCGGGGAAAGATGGAAGCCTCCATGGGCTATAACGTTTTGTCTTAAATGTTTAATAAAATAATTTTTAATGATAGAACTATAGAGCTGCGGACATACACTGACTTGTGAGTGGCCAGATTATTATGACCACCTGATGTTTGTAGGCAAATTGGCTATGACTTCCCACAGAAGTTGCCAGAGGGAAGCAGGTCATTTACCACGAGAGTAGAAGCGATTTGTTTCTGAAGATCTGAGAACATGACGCAATTTAACAGTCTTTGAACGTGGGATGATTGTTGGCGCTCGGACTCATACCGGATGAGCAACTAAGTTTCTGGGTTTTTTGGATCAATGAAAAAGCGAAAATGTCAAGAGAAATACAAATGCAAATCGTTTATTCAAAGCATCGTCCCTCGCCATCTCCGTGGCAATAACATGAATACTGCAACGATAAAACTACCGAAACCAATCGTCAACCAAACTTAGTTGCACACCTGTTAGAATCAGTATCAGCAAAACAGCTGCGTTCGTTCAATGTTCAAGAGTAGCCGTTGTTAAAGCGTTTAAAGACTGGACTCTCAGCCGAAAAACTGGGTCTGAACGTGTGAATTGTGGCCGTCAGCGACTAGTCAATGTTCGGAACGCAGAACGGAGAATGGCAAGAATGGTATAAGACAACAGTGCATCAAATTACTGCAGATCTTAATCAGGGATCCTCTCAACTCATCTCTGAACGCACTGTTCACTGTATCGTATGGGACATGGAAGCCGAAGATCTGTAAGAACAACTTTGCTGTCTCCAATTCACGCAGGGACACAAGGACTGGACTGTTGAGCATTGCGAAAAAAGTCATGTGGTCCGATGAATCAAGTTTCCAGTTGCATCATGCAGAAGCATGAAAGCATGAACCCCACATGCATGAGTACAACTCTTCAAGCAGGTGAGGACAGCCTTAAGGTTGGTTCATAGTCTGACAATGCTGTTTTGCATTGTCCGTCTGCCGTTCCATCAAGTTCAAAACGTTGGCGTTAGCGCTCTTGTTACAGCACTAAAGCATTCATAGTCACAGCGGTAAAACAGTCAACGGGGAAACTGTGCATGCTCTGTCAACTATAAACTTCCAAAAAACCATGGCTGCCATATGCAATAAAAAAAAAAAAAGCAATCGCACTTTTGCATCAAAGAAATAAGCATCGTTCCAACAGATCTATACATGTCAAGTTCACTTCCTTCGCAAGCTGCTTCCGTATCATACAAGCAGGGATACTTTTGAATCGCTTCGATTAACTTGCTCTCCTCCACTTTTGTTTTTAAAATTCCCACCTCAACCCAGAAATGACGTCAAGAGATCTTCAGTTCTGATTGTGGGCCGTTGTGCGTTGGCCGTTGAAATAGAGCACAATTCTATTCCAGCGCAACAGTGAACGACGGCTCGACAGCCATCGGCATAACGACAAAGCACAACTATGAATCATCTCAGCCAACGAAATGGCTTTCACTGGAGCACAGCGGAGACCGACGGCTTAACGTGCCCTCTGAAGACCAGGGGATTCATGATAGAAAAGCTGCTGGCGGACGAACAAACCAGTGGCTATCAACAGCTGCTGGACACCCAGCACTGGTCACTCAGCAAATGGGTCAGACTAAAGTCCCCCAACAGCTGTGCCTCAAATAACCGTTCCACCCAGCAATGGTCTTCAAGCCACTGTCTGTCACGCACCTGAAGTTGCTTAACTCCATTGATCAGCTAGCCAACCAGGCCACGGCCACCCCCACGGCAATGGCATATATGAACTACAGTGCTCCCACTAGCTTAATTTAGGAGAGCGCTGCGCTCGTTCCTAAAAACAGTGCTTTTCCGCGAATACAGTGCTTATCAATTTGCTCTTGCTCTTCTATGTATCCTTCCGCCTGATTTTATAAAACAGAAAGCACACAATTAGGCTTAGCCCTCCCCCCCCCCCCCTTCCCAATGAGATGCCTTGACACTGCAAGATGTGCAGTTGACACCCTGCCCTCTGTCAGTTTTAGTGGTTTGATTTGGTTTGGTTTATTTGGTATTAACGTCCTTTTCAACTGCCATGGTCATTTCAGGACGGCGTTATAGGGGCCGCAAATTTTGCTTCGTAAGGGCTCTTTAACGTGCAGCCGGCAAACGACTACACGGGACCAACGGCTTTACTTCCCTTCCGAAGGAAGTGCGTGATCTCAGGATTTTCCCCCTGAAAAAATCCCAGTCGTCCTCGGCCGGGGTCGAACCCGCGTTCTCGGGCATCAGAGGCGACCACGCAGCTGCGGAGCCACCGAGGCCGATCAGTTTTAGTGGAAGCACTGAACTAACCTTTACGGTTTGGGGCAGGTTTCCCTGGTATGATTTGGCCCTTTAATTAAGTATCCTTGCTGATCAAGTTCATCCTATCAAGTGATGGTGCATCTCAACGGAGATAGCTTCTTCCAACAAGACAATGCACGAAGCCACGAACGCTTCAATAACATAAGGGTGCCTTTACCTTGCTTAGGTAATCCCCCCTAATCCCCAAATCTCAATGCAATTGAGCATTTGTGGGACGAAGTTGATAGACCCATCAGGCAGCTGGTTTCACAACCAACAAATCCTACAACTGGACAATCCTATTCATCAGGCATGGGCCGGACCAATATAATAACGGAAGTTGAGTGTTGTCGACAACAATAGACGTGTTCCATTCTTCAACTGTGGGCCAATGACGCGATTTAACAGCCTTCGAACGCAGGATGATTGTAGGTGCTCGGGGCTATGGAGCGAGTATCAGCAAAACAGCAGCATTCGTGGCGTGCTCAAGAGCAGCCGTCGTTAAAGTATTTAGCCAGAAGACGGGGTCTGAACGTTCGCGTTGTTGATGGCGTACCCCAATGGAGATGGCTACTTCCAGCAAGACAATGCGCCATGCCACAGAGCTCGTATTGTGCAGGAGTGGTTCCAGGAACACTAGGGGTACTTTACCTTAGTTCAGTGGCCCCCACAATCCCCAGATCTCATGCAATTGAGCATTTGTGGGACGAAGTCGAACGCACCATCAGACGGCTGGATCCACCACCGTCCAATCTAGCACAACTAGACAGTGCTATCCATCAGGCATGGTGTCAGATTCCTCGCCTCACCTTTCAACATCTTGCGGAGTCAATGCCAAGAAGAATCGACGCAGTATTGAAGGCAAAAGGTGGCCCAACAAAGTGCTGATGGGGTGGTCAAAATAATCTGGCCATTCGGTGTATATCGATGCGCTTCTAGTTCTGATAACAAAATCTGAAATGTTAAAATACTTAAGAAAAATATCAACTCGTGAGATTAACTACTCTAGCATAGAGCTAATCCAAAATAATACCTTGGCGGTGAATGTATAATGTTATCCAGGAGCCTTATAAGTGCTTCTAATATCGAATTCTGAATGAGTAACGCCAGAAAAGAACCAGTATTATCACAAATCTGGAGAAGAAAAATGAAATGGTTTCACACGCAACTCTATTGAAGCATTACATTTAAAATGGATTCTACAAAGTAAGCTTAATTCGTCTCTATCAAATATCAATTCAATTTCTTCAAATTGTCAAATTTTACACTGAGTGAGCATGTGACATTGCCACAATGTACTGTAGCTAGCGGGCCGGACCAATATACAATACTCATTTCCAAAAAAGTTGGGACAGTGCAACATATAAGAAGAACTCCAACACATTTGTTTGGATTATTGTCTTGCCGTTTATTTCAACGCATTACAATACATAAACGATAAATTAGGCATGGGATCACATATCTTATATGTGGTTTTCCTGTTTGGCACGTGCAACACACTCCCAAAAAAGTTGGGACAGCACGGTGAAACCAATCTTTCTAACACCGTAACCGGAATTCTGTCCCAGGTTTTCAGCTGTTCAACTGTCCGGGGTCGTCGCTGTCGTAGTTTTCGTTTAATAATACGCCAAACATTTTCTATAGGCGGCAGATCTGGGCTGCAAGGGGGCCAATCCAACATACGAATGCGCTGCCGACGTAGCCATGCACAAGTTATGCGCGCTGCATGCGGTCTGGCGTTGTCTTGTCGAAATATACACTGACGTCGTCCAAACAGGCACCTCTTAGATGGCACCGTAGCTTGTTCCAGGATCTGTATATACGCTTCAGCATTGACGGTGCCATTGCAGATGTGCAAGTCTCCCGTTCCATGGCCACTAATACAGCCCCAGACCGTGATAGACGGTGGTTTCTGTACCGAACGCCTGTAGCACGCGGGAATATCCTTTTCGTCTTTGGTCCGGAGTGTACGGCGTCCATTATTTCCGTAAACAATCGTAAAGGTCGATTCGTCGGACCACAATATGTTCTTCCAGCGTGCTTGGAACCGATTGCGATGGGCTAGAGCCCATATCAGACGGCGACGTTGCTGTCGTTTGTCGATGCATGGCTTCCGTCGTGCACAGTATAACTTAAGTTTGCATTTGTGGATGCACCGGCGTACAGTATTCGACAATAATGGCTTCCCGAAGAAATCGCGGGCCCACGTGGCTACGTCCGTAATCGCAGCATTCCTATGCGTGACGCAGTGACGTCGGAGGATCCGAAGAGCTCGAGCATTCGGAATAGGTTTTCTACCTTGGCCTTTCCGAACTGTGATCTCACCACTATCTCGGTAGCGCTCGATAATATTATGTACTGTAGATGATGACAGGTTAAATCTTCTGGCTATTGCACGCTGAGAAACGTTGTTTGTGAATTCTCGAACGATTCGAACACGAAGATCTACGCTAACTGGCTTGCCTCGACCCATCGTTCCGAATAAGTTACCTGAACGACGGATGGCAACTGTTATTTATACAGAATGTAGTACGACGTCATCATTCTAGATTATTCCCGAACAATTCGGAAGGTTCCACTACTAACGGCGCTTTCTACAACGTATGTCCCTACTATTTTGGAACGTGTTGCAACATCCCCATTCAAAACGAACGTCCCGGCCACGATACAAAATGTTTTGGTGCACACAGTAGATTTATGTCATTTCATAAACGTATCTGCTATTTTGTATTCGTGAGAAAGTTTTGTTACATCATCCCTTTTTGTTTTTTCTAGATATTTTGCACTGTCCCAACTTTATTGGAAATGAGTATTGTAAAAAGGGAAGCTGAGTGTCGTCGACAACAGTAGACTCTTCCATTCTTCAACTATGAGTAAACGACGCGATTTAACAGCCTTCGAACGCGGGATGATTGTAGGTGCTCGGGGCTATGGAGCGAGTATCAGCGAAACGGCAGCATTCGTGGGCTGCTCGAGAGCAGCCGTCGTCAAAGTATTTAAAGACTGGACGGTTAGCCGGAAGACGGGGTCTGAACGTTCGCATCGTGGCCGCCCACGGATGGTTGATGATCGGACAGAACAGAGACTATCACGACTGGTAAAGGATAACAGAAGGGCAACTGTGCATCAAATCACTGCTGAACTTAATCAGGGGTCCTCCAAAATGGTCTCTGAATGCACTGTCCACCGCACACTGCATCGCATGGGATACGGAAGCCAAAGACCTGTCTGCATACCTTTGCTATCAGTAGCCGACAAGCGGAAACGAATCCGATTCGCTCAGGAGCACAAGGACTGGACTATCGAGCAATGGAAACAAATCGTGTGGTCTGACGAGTCACGATTCCAGTTACGTCACGCAGACGGCCGCGTGAGAATCTGGCGGAAACGGCACGAAAGCATGGACCCCGCATGCACGAGTACAACCCTTCAGGCCGGTGCGGGCAGTGTTATGGTCTGGGGAATATTTTCCTGGCATGCATTGGGTCCGTTAATACGTGTTGAACAACGTCTGGATGGCACAGCATACCTCCATATCATTGCCGATCAAATCCACCCTGTCATGTTGATGGCGTACCCCAATGGAGATGGCTACTTCCAGCAAGACAATGCGCCATGCCACAAAGCTCGTATTGTGCAGGAGTGGTTCCAGGAACATGAGGGGGGCTTTACCTTACTTCGGTGGCCCCCACAATCCCCAGATCTCATTCCAATTGAGCATTTGTGGGACGAAGTCGAACGAACCATCAGACGGCGGGATCCACCACCGTCCAATCTAGCACAACGAGACAGTGCTATCCACTAGGCATGGTGTCAGATTCCTCCCACCACCTTCCAACATCTCGTGGAATCAATGCCACGAAGAATCACATCAGTTTTAAAGGCAAAAGGTGGCCCAACGAGATATTGACAGGGTTGTCATAATAATAATATGCTCACTCAGTGTATATATGAGGATTGTTCAAGAATTTTTGCCTCCTGTTCCGTAACTTTATTTGTTAACCGAATTTCAAAATTCTTTTTGTATCCGATACTTATTGTCCTCTATGTAACACACTAATTACTTTTCGACATAGTCCCCGTCCCTTTTCACGCATTGCGCCGATGCATGACTAGTCGGGTGAACCCGTCGGAGAGGAATTCCGGGGTTGTTGTGACACGAGGATTAGATGGCAGCTTTGGATCCTCTTTTGCCGCACACGATCGCCACACTTTGGAGGCGTTACTGAGCCTACAGTTCAAAGATGAAAGACTTTGCACCTTGCGACTTTCACCACTTCCCAAAGAAGAGAGAGCACCTTAAGGGGCATGAGTTGCATTCTGACGACAAGGTGAAAGATGCCAATCAATCCTCGTGTCGATCACAACCCCGGAATTCCTCTCCGACTAGTCCCACGTTGACACAATGCGTGGACAGGGATGGGGACTATGTCGAAAAGTGAATAGTGCATTACACAGAGGACAAATGTAAATATCAGATAAAATAAGAATTTTGAACGTTGGTTAACAAATGAAGTTACGGACCAGGAGGCAACCTCGTAGAATGGATCTACATCTTTCCAAGTACAATTATGGAAGAAGAGGCACTGGGTAAACGGAGACCACTCTGTTTGTTTATTTTTGAAAATAAATACACTACATCTATCCTCGTTTATCACGGAGGTTTGGTTCCAAAAGAACACTGTGATAAGCAAAACCACGATAAATGAATAGTAGAACCTATGAGGTTAATAGGGTTTCGTGCAAAGACCCCTAAGCTGCCTTTCAACTTACCCAAATATTAACACTAAATAAATTTAAACATATCAGATGGTTATAATTAAACTTCCCCTATAAACGGCATCCTACAGCGCAAACTGGTGAATGGAATGCAACGAAATTTTGTACATGGGCTATACACGAGATGCGCTCACAGAATTTCGAAAAAAATTTTTTAGTTCCAAAACGTCCACCAGAGGGCGCCAAAAACTAATCTATAAGCAAATTAAAACAAAAGTACCTGAAGTAAAGTACACAGAATATTATGGCACAACGCAATGTCATGGGCCGAATTGGGAAGCAGAGATAAAATCAAAACGACGGAACCATTGCAGATAGGGTTTGAATCAAAATATTTTACTGAATGGCATCTAACGGAAGAAGAAAAATCAATGAATTACTGGGAAACGTGAAATATAATAAATAAGCAAAACAGGTTTTTACCCTTCTCTAAACGTAAATGTTTTATTCAACAGCATAGAGAAGCATTCTTGAGCAACGCCTTCAGTCGCCGGATACTGAGTCAACTGATTTCCAAGAATCAAAAAGCCTTTCAATTTAAAAAATACATTCCTTTGTTCATCCCGAGAACACCATAAATAAGTATTCAAAAGCTAAGAAAGAAAAAAATAAACAAAATAAATTTAGTGAAACTAGATATACCGTAATTTTCGGTAGTAGCGCCGTGACGTTTCTGTTAATAAAAATGAAAATTTTGGGAAGTGCGGCGTATCAGCCACTGTGGAGCTACTGTCGGAGATTTTACAAAAATTAAAAATCTACCCACGATTTTAGGCCTACTTCATATTGTTCTCTCAACGATATAAAATGAGTAGTGACAATACGAGGTCTGTTCAAAAAATACATAGACTGTTTGAATTGCACGGGCCCTATTGGTCCCAATCAAAATCGCTCGGTGTCGCCATCTTCTGACAGATCCGCTGATTACAAGGCAGTTTTTTGATTGCAAATATCAGTATTGGTTGATTAGCTACGCGGTTGTTTGTGAAGTGTGTTTTTTTTCGTTTGGCTGATTTTTAGAATGAGTGACTCGAACGAGCAAAGAGTTCCTGCGAAATTTTGTGTTAAACTCGGAAAAACTGCCACTGGACGAGTGGAAAAGGCCAGAAATGTGGACGAGAGCTGACCGGTTGTTTCGTCACGACGACGCTCCAGCCCATTCAGCCCTCGGAACTCGAGAGTTTTTGCCCAAACTCTCGATCACTGTTCTTCCTCACCCACCCTACTCACCTGACCTCGCTCCTCGTGACTTCTTCTTGTTTCCCAAACTCAAAAGACCTTTGAAAGGAAGGAGATTTGAGACGCATCCCGACATAAAGGCAAATGCGACGAAGGCGCTGAAGGACATCACAAAAGAAGCGTTCCAGAACTGTTTCCAAAAGTGGAAACACCGTTGGGATAAGTGTGTGCGTCGGGGAGGAGAGCACTTTGAAGGGAACCCAGATGTGTAACTTCTGAATAAAGTATATTTTGATTTATGACGTCAGTCTACGTATTTTTTGAACAGACCTCGTATATTACTTGATTTATATTTATTGATGAATTTATCGATGAATTCACATCCTTTTAATTAAAAATTCTCATACACTACATGATCAAAGGAGTTGGCACCTGTTGCTCTACCGTAAAGCTGCAAAAAGCTTCAATCAGTAGTGTGTAGGACACCCCGAGCTGCTATCACTGCCTCCACCCTACATGGCAACTTTACGGTATGTGTCCAAAGGTATTGACCTCCATTCCTCAAAGAGTGTCGTGGTCAGTTCCTGGACGGATGTAGGGCGAACCATCCTGGATCTCACACGTCCTTCCAATTCGTCCCAAAGATGTTCGATGGGGTTGAGATCAGGACTCTGGGCGGGCCAATCCAGTTCTTCAACCCGCATCTCGTCAAACCAGTCGGATATGGATCTTGCTTTGTGGCAAGGTGCATTGTCGTGCTGAAAGAGGAACGGCCCGTCACCGAAGTGTTCCCACAGCGCTGGAAGTGCCCCGTTATCCAGAACGGTCCTGTAGCCATCAGCATTGAGGTTTCCGTCCACCAGGAGAAATACCCTCAGACCATCACTCCACCACCACCAAACTTCACTGTTGGAAAACTCATTCCGGCAGGAAGCACTCTCCAGGCATTTGCCAGACCCAACTGGGGTGTCCCAACTCCTTTGATCATGTAGTGTATAATACCTTACGGTGCATCCAAGATGGTGGCTTTCAAGATGCAGCCGTCCTGGTCGCCTGAACCATATGACTTCCCCCTAGGCCTGATATGTACCCACATGGCGGTTGTACGTCAGTTTCCACAAAGACGAATTGTACGAGGGCAGTCCAGAAAGCAGTACCCGTTTACGCATATCGATGGCGCCACTGATCCAAATGAAAGCATACGATGCAGGTATCGATACCAACATCTTCAGGTCGAATTTCGAGTTCATTCAGTGCGTGGTTTGAGTTTTGTGACGGTTAAAAATGGAAAAGAAGATAGAAAGTCCCGCCAAATGCGAAGACCGAAGACTGAAGCCACCAGTTTCTTCGTTGAAAGTGGCTGCTTAAACTTGCACAGATTTCTTGGAGATCGTGGATGGTGCCATTCCAAGGACTTGCGTAACAATTTGGTCGAGGAATTCATCGCAGCGTTGCTCGTAACGAGTCAAGAAAGACAACGCTGAACCCATGCGATTGCTCTTGTGCTCGTTGGAAAGCATTTTGGGCACCCACCTTGCGCAAATTTTCCTCCAATACAGATGGTCCGTAATGATTTCGTGGAGCAGCGCTCGTGAAATTTCACTGAAATGCTTACACATTTCACTAAGTTTTACGCGCCGATCTTGCCTGATGATATCATCGACACGTTTCTTGTGATCTTCAGTGATAAGGGACGGGCAGCCTGACCTCTGTTCATTATGTACAGTAGCTCGACCCTTTTTGAAGTTTCGAACCCAATGCCTTATGCTGGGTGCCCACTTAGCGCGGTCGCGCAATTCTATCGCTTCGTGAAGCACGCATGCGCAGAGTGACGTCACGAAGGCGATTCTGTGGCGCATCTGAGGCGATTGAAAAGCTCTGCATATCAGAAAACAGTTTCGAATCACGTGGCACATGCAATCACGGCAGCACCTATTTCTAGATGGTCGGATATCGCTACGGAAAATTTGATTGAAGATATCAAGAAATATCCAATTCTGTATGACAAGAGTCATGCTGATTATAAAAAAAGATAGGAAAAAGCAGGAGCTGTGGGAGATAATAGTAACGAATTGCGGCGTAGATAGTGCATGCGCATTCAGTCACGTGGCCGTCGCGCCAAGTGGGCACCGAGAAGCGAATTGATCGCCTGGCGTTTGTTGCGTATGACTCAAAGCGATAGAATCACGCAATCGTCGCGCTAAGTGGGCACCCAGCATTACAGATGACTCATCCATACTTCCCGTGCCGTAAACTTCTGAAATTCTGCGATGAATTTCGCTGGGACGGACACTGATGACGGCTCACAGTTCGTATTTGGCGGGATTTTCTATCTTCTTTTCCATTTTAAACCATCACAAAACTTAAACCACACACTGAATGAACTCGAAATTTGACCTCAGCTAAGCTAAGATGCTGGTATCGATACCTGCATCCTATGCTTTCATTTGGATCAATGGCGCCATCGATATGCGTAAACGGGTACTATTTTCTGGACTGCCCTTGTACAAAGGGTACTAAGGAACTTATCGCCTAACCTGTACAGGGTTGTGCATAACCTTTTGCTAGGGGTCTGGAAAATAAACAAAACTAAGTGGAATGTTCTGCGGTTGATAATCCAAAAGTACGTTTATTTCTGCTTTTATCACATCATTATTTAGTGGGGCCACCACCTGCTTCTCGAACAGCACGCATCCGTTTCGGGTAGGAGCGGAGGAGTGTCTCAAACAGAGCAGTATCGGTCTCCACGTCCTTCAGCACAGATGTCAGGTGTCCCATTAGAAGGTCTCGAGAATACCCATTTTCACCACGTTCTCGAATCATTAAAGATTCCACTGCGTCTTTTAACACGGCTCCAAAATGTTCAGCAACGTTTAGGTCAGGGGATGCACCGGGCCATTCGTTTGATGAGAAGAAATCGATAGCACTTTCTCTTAGGATTTGCTGTGTTGCATTAGCCTTATCGTGCAAAAAAAAACTTCGTGCGGGTCGATAGTGTTGTTTAGATCTCAAAGAAACGGAAAAACATCATTTGTTAGCTAATTCCGAAAATAATCACCATTCCATGACTCACCCTGCTCCTTGAATATCCACATCATTCGCTTGGCAGTGAAACACACGAAGATGCCAATGCAGTCAGGCTTCTTGGACAGCTCTCGATAGTGTTCGTCGTCAGAAATATCTGTAATCGATAAGCTCCAGACCCTATCGTTTTGGTAATTCGGACGTCTCGTAGTCCACACAAAGAACTCGTCGCACGGGGCAAGGTGCACGAAGTCGTCTTCCACCCGATCTCGCAGGTAGTCGCAAAACCAGAGCCGGTCTTCGATGTTTAATGCTGTCTTCATCGGTTTCGGAATAACATGGAATGGCTCGATGTTTGCACGCTGACGATGTCTTTGAACCGTCGAACGAGAAATTGTTTTTCCACGCTTGGCTTTAATTTCTTGTGCAACGTTGACACAGCTGCGACGTCTTTTGCCACTGTTATTAGCAATGATGTTTTTGCTTTCCTGTGATAATTTCTCGGGCCTACCCTCAGCAAATTTGGCATGGCAGTTATCGTAACCTTTCTTCCAATTGTCCATCACCCATCTATCCGATCGGTTTAACTTGTTCGCAACCCATTTGCGATTCATAAAAGACGCACCTGCTTCCATTGCCTCTCGATATGCATATCCACGAAACGCTGCTCTTCACCGTCATTTATTAAACCAGCCATATTTGTTAGTTTGATACCAATAGACGCACAATGAACTACTCTCTTCTGAAGCGTCATAAGAGTGTGCTACAACGCTGCAGTTTAAGTCGCAGCCCCCTAGCAAAAGGTTATGCACAACCCCGTACATTATAGTAACTTTTTACTTAAAATGAAGTATAAAATTAAATTTTCTTTTACCTTAATAGCTGCTGAACGGGCACAATCTTCAGGATTGTTAACGAAAACTAAGATCATAGAGAGATTTAGATCCTGACCAACCCAATGTTCACGGGTTCCCACTGAAGACAGCTGAAGAAAATCAGCCAAAAGTCGTATTATTTCTAAAGTACAGAAAGGTGTCATTACTTCTACAATACCAAAAATTAAGTAACACGTTGTAAGAAGAAAAACATTTACAATATTAACGATCAAAAAGAAGAGAGATTCGCCAGTAGTACGACCTGCGCGACGCACGTCCGCCACATTTTGATGCCCATCCAACTGGGTCGCTGCAAACTGATCGACGCCATACCATTCGTGAGCTGGCCTGAGAGATAGGATTAGCACATACGACTGTGCTGCACATTCTAAAAGAACGCCTAGGAATGAGAAAAATTGCCTGACGATGGCTTCCACACGATTTGACGGAAATGCAGAAATGGAAACGATACCACGTTGCTTGTAACCACTTGAAAGCAGTATGAGTGCGAAGCAAGATGATGGGCCTCTGTTTGCCCAATGGAATCTGACGATGGCCATCCGCTAGTCTAGTTTTTGACAATTTCTCGTTTCTGGGTTCTGCGATCTCTGTCGATCAGTCCAGGCCCGAAAGCGATAATTTTACTAAAATCGCCATAAACCGTTTTTGAACCTGTCAAATGACAATTTTTCCATTAGAGAGGCTTTCTTACGCTGTATCATTACGCTTGATCTTACGTGTCATTACGAATCTAACAAATGGCGTCATTACGAATCACCACGAAAATCGAAATTTCTTAAGAACCCCAGCAATGTGAACGTTATACTGATTCTCGTGTACATCTGTGATGGTGTTATCCTAATGCAGGGCTGTCCAAGATTTCTGTCCGCAAGCAGCATTCGTGCACGCAGGTAATCTCTCCCCCTTGCACATTACATTGATCAATTCCTTAAAGTCGATGTTATGCTTTTTCGGAATGTGCGCCATATTATGCGAGACGAAAAACAAGCAGGTATCAGTAACAAAAGAAATAATGCCTCGTTTAACGGAATCACCCGCTAAAGCCTGGCAACACTGCATAGGAAAAACTGTATCCACTCCCCTCCTGAGTTTTGGACTATCTCCTCGGCTTTACCCGCGAGCTTTTTATGTTGCACGCGGGCGACGTGCACGATTTGGACGGCCCTGTCCTAACGCATACCGTTTCCCGAGAGCAGAGTGTAAATGCCCAGTATTACTGCTCTCTTTTTGGAACACAACCTGCGATCAGCTTTGAAAAATAGGCAGCGACACTTTCTGCAGAACCCACTCATCATTTTACAGGATAACACTCAGCCACATAGAGCGCCAGCAGTGGCCGATTTGTTCGATCGATGGGGCTGGGAAGTGCTGTAACATCCACCATACTCCCTGAACTTAAGCCCGTGTGACTTTGACCTGATCCCTAAGATGAAGGAACCATCTCAACCATCAACCACGAGCTTGGAATCGCAGCAAGTGTTAAACATGCTTCAACCTGGGAACTTCCAGGAATGCCGCCAGAAGTGGGAACATCGCTGGAACGATGTATAGATGTCCAAGGAGAGTACTTTGAAGCGGACGGTGGAAATTAAAGGATCACGTAAGTTCTGTTTTTTATAGAAGTGCATTTCGGGATCCGTGGTAACGAAACGCGAGCTGGGGAACAAAGAGTGTCTTCAAATCTATCTTTGTCCCCATTCTCACCTATGGTCATGAGGCTTGGTTAATGACCAAAAGAGTGCGATCGCGGGTACAAGCGGCCGAAATGAGATTTCTGAGAGGTGTGGCAGGTGTTACACTCCCTACTAGATAGAGTGTACAGCAGCACAATAAGGAAATCTTTAAGTGTTGAGCCGCTACTTCTCCGCATCGAGAAATCTCAGTTGCACTGGTATGGCCACGTGATACGGATGCCAACGCAAACTAGTCTTCCTAGGCAGTTGTTATTTTCCAAGCCGGTGGGTAAGAGACCAAGGGGTCGGTGGATACCAGGTGGCTAGACTACATGGAGGAGAATCTGGGTTCGAGTCGCTTGGATATTACCAGGGAGTACATGCGCCTGATGGCGGAAGATCGCGATCGCTGGAGATCCTCCATAGGGCTGCTGCCCCCGCGTCCCTAACGGATAAGTGGGTTTGAAAAGTATTTTGGGATTAAAACTGAAAACCTAACTGATTAAATAAACGGATCAACTCACCTGAAATAAGAAACGGCAAAGAGCACTCGTTCTCAAAAAACCTTTCCTCCGATTCCAAGATACTGAGCACCTCCCAATCTTCAGATTTATCCAAATCGACGCTAGAAATGATTTCCAACGAAGTGAACGACGAAGACTTTATATTTTTATATTCAGATGCCTCGACTGAATTCTGTTTCTCTAAATCGGTGTCGGTCTGTTCAGCCTTAAAATACGTAGCACTAGCGGCACCCTTCGATCTTCCCAAGTTCGCGAGCTCCTCGTTACTAGAATTTTCGGAATGTTCTTTCAAATAACGTACAAATTCCTTTTCATTATGTTCGTTCTCGAGTACGTTAATGTCCTTATCTTCATCTTTACTCGTTTTAGAGGCATTATGCGTTATTTTATTAACATCGTCGGCAATAATGCTTGGCATAGCGACAGAAGTGCTAGCTTCTTGACATGCTGTTTGCTCGTTTTCTCTGTCCAGTTGGTTTAAATCTTTCTTGATGTCGACACTATCTTTTTGCTTTACTCCAGTCTGCTTGATTTGCAAATTTGTCAGCGCTTTTGATAATTTCGTTGCGTTAACTGGTTTCGTACAATCAGGTGTCAGGTGGTCTGCAAAGTAAAAAATAATAGATAGCATGTACAATAAAACAATATTATTCTTCAAATCTACACTACAGGGTGGTTATACGAGGCCGAGTCAAATGAAAACCGCTCCCACTGCGATCAGACCCGCATGCGAGTGGACTCCTCCGCTACCAATTGGCGTTGGTCCCACGTCCCCATGTGACCCAGCGGCGCCGTACGGGCGTTTACCAATATGGCAGACCCTCTGTCGGAATGCACCAAACAAGAGCAGCGTGGAGTGATCCTACGCATAAAGGCACGAAACCAACAGAAATCCATCGACGCACGTTGGCACAGTATGGTGCTGCATGTGTATCACAGACTCGGGTGTAAGAAATTCCGCAGTGGCACAATAAGCTTGGCAGACGCGCCGAGGCTAGACCAGGCACGTCGTCAGTTATGGCTCTGCTCGGCATATTGTCCATGATGAGCTGAAATACCGGATAATGGCTGCAAGATGGGTCCCTCGTCGGCTGACACCCGAAACAAAGGATAAGAGAGTCAATGCCTGCCAGGAGTTGCTGCGCGGCTACGAACTCGAAGGTGACACCTTTTTGGAGCAGATTGTGGCTAGAAACAAGTCCTGGATCCATCACTATCAACCAAAGACCGGAAGCTCCAGTAAGGAATGGTGGCATTCGACATCACCATAGCCGAAAAACTTCCGCAGCTAGCCGTCTGCAGGAAAGGTGATGCTGACATTGTTCTGGGACCACAAGGGTCTCATAGTGGATCATGGATACGGACAAGACCAGTGCCAACTCTAGTGAATTGGTGCATAACATCCTGAAACCTGCGTCACGCACCGAGCGCCACAGACTTCTCTCGACAGGCATTCTCATCCAGCATGACAACGCACAACCTCATATGGCTCGTGCGACTGTGCCTCCCCCATCCTCCTTACTGTCGCAATCTCACGCCCTCCGACTTCCACATCTTTGGCTCACTAAAGGACTCCTTAGGTGGCCACAAATTCGCGACCAACACGGAGGTGAAACAGGTGGTGCCCGAGTGGCTGTAATTGTTCCAATTCTGTCTGTAATAAAGGAGCTGTAAAAAAATATTTCCGTTTTTTTTTTGACTGCCCCCCCCCCCCCCCCCAGCGAGGTTCTGGTCCTTTCAAGACAGCCTGCTCAGTGCGCTCTCCATGTTAGGGGAGCCTCATCGAGACAGGTGGAGAAATTCAAGTATCTCGGGATTGCATTCACAAGTGATGGACGGCAGGAGAAAGAATTGGATGCTCGGATCGGTGTAGCAAGCTGTGTCGGACGTGAACTGTGGCGATCCGTGGTAACGAAACGCGAGCTGGGTAACAAAGCCAATCTCTCTGTCTTCAAATCTATCTTTGTCCCCTATCATTCTCACCATTCATGAGGCTTGGGTAATGACCGAAACAGTGCGATCGCGGGTACAAGCGGGTACAAGAAATGAGATTTCTGACAGGTGTGGCAGGTGTTACCCTACTAGATAGAGTGTACAGCAGCACAATAAGGGAATCTTTAGGTGTTGAGCTGCTACTTCTCCGCATCGAGAGATCTCAGTTGCGCCGGTATGGCCACGTGATACGGATGCCAATGCAAACTAGTCTTTCTAGGCAGTTGTTATTTTCCAAGCCGGTGGGTAAGAGACCAAGGGGTCGGTGGATACCAGGTGGCTAGACTACATGGAGAATCTGGGTTCGAGTCGCTTGGATATTACCAGGGAGGACATGCGCCTGATGGCGGAAGATCGCGACCGCTGGAGATCCTCCATAGGGCCCGCGACCCTAACGGATAAGCGGGTTTGAAAAGTAAGTAAGTAAGTATTTGACTGACCCTCGCATATTACACAGTAAAATTCTCTAACAAGGGGCAGTCACAAAGTCATTACAATCAACATGAAAGAGCAATCCCTGATACAAAGCGGTGTTTGGTTCAGTGGCACAGCCCGTCAGAAAATAGGAGAAGTGAGCCGTGTTAAGGTTCCTGCATTTGAAGGGGAACAATGCCAAACAAATCCACGAAGAGAGGACGTCCCTCCATCTATGGAAATCCCGCTTCGAGGATGGCGTTTCCAAGATGACGACGAGGTCATCTTCGAGGTGGAGCAGTACCTAACAGCCAAAAGGAGGACTTCTATAATAGTGGCATCTCCAACAAGTCTACCACCTTGCAGCGTCACCGTATCTCTCAGTCTTCTGGCTGATTGTAATGACTTAATGACCGCCCCCTCGTACGATTGGATATCTTATGTGCTACTAAAAATCTTATCACCTTGCTTAGATGAAACCGATAATGGTGACGGGCTGGATAGAGAGAAGACCCCTATAAATAAACAAACATGATCAATCAATGAAATGGGGAGACAGATAACACATTTTTACGTACGTAAGCTCCAAAAATTTGGCTTTTATACACTGGCGGAAAAAAAAATCCCAACACCACAAAGGACTTGTGTTAGATGAATGAAATTTGGACAGTATATTCAGCTATGGTATTTATTCAATTGATTCAAGGTTACAACTTATAGGGGGCCCCACTAGCGCCACCCTGTACGTGCAAATTTGACATTCCAATGACAGATATAAAGGAGATCAGACGCACGCCTGTGTTACTTCAGACACTTGTGGACGTGTGTGATAGAGTACGTAAAACATGCCTCAAAGGCGACTGCGACGTGAATATGGGCAGCTAACCCTATTCGAACGAGGACGTATAGTGAGCCTTCGAGAGGATGGACTTTTTTTCCGTGCTATTGCAGAACGCATGGGTCGAGACGTTGCCACTGTGTACAACTGTTGGCAGCAATGGTCCAGGGAAGGCAGGATTACCAGGAGACCAGGATCTGGATGACCCCCGGCCACTGGAGACAGGGTTGACCGGCGCATCTGTAGGATGGCTGTGGCAAATCGGACAGCATCTGCACCCAACGTCACTCCACGCACAATTCGGAACAGTCTCCTGGCCAGGAACCTCCACTCTAGGCACCCTGTGGTATGCCTCTTACCCCTCAACACCGTGCTGCACGTCTTCAGTGGTGTCGAGCCAGAGCGACTTGGAGGGCAGAATGGAGGTCTGTGGTCTTCACGGATGAAAGTCGTTTCTGTCTGGGTCAGAGTGAAGGTCGCACAAGGGTCAGGAGGAGGAGTGGGGAAGTCCTATTACCGAGCTGTATCCGTCATACTGGCCCACCCCTGGCATTATGGTATGGGGAGGGATTTCCTACGACAGCAGTACCCCCCTGGTGGTTACCCCTGATGGCAAATGTTTACATTCGGATGGTTGTTGAACCCATTGTGCTGCCATTCACGGCTGGTATGCCAGGGGCTGTTCCAACAGGATAACGCTCGACTCCACACTGCCACAGCAACCCAACGTGCCCTTCAGGGTGTCCACATCCTACCGTGGCCAGCACGATCACCAGATCTGTCGCCCATCGAGAACGCCTGGGACATGGTCGGACGCTGTGTCAGGGCTCTTTTGCAACCAGCAACAACTGTCTCTGATCTGACCATTCAGGTACAACAGGCATGGAATGCCATACCATAAAAGGACATTCGGCATCTCTACGACCGTGTAAAGGCCTGCATAGACCAGCGCGGCGACTACAGCGGATACTAAAGTCCGTGCTTTTCACAGTGTACAGGATGGCGTTAGCGTCCCCTATAAGTTATAACCTTGAAACTTGAATCAATTGAATAAATACCATATTCATCTAGCACAAGTCCTTCCACAAGGGGTCCATGCTTTAATTCTGTTTTTGCCAAATTCCCAGTATGCCATCTGCATGATGCAACTGGAAACGTGATTCCTCGAACCACATGACTTTTTCCAATGCTCCGTGTGAATTGGGGGGGGATGCTTAAACCTTTTTAACTGCAGACAGCGAAGGTTTTGGAACAGGCCTTCGGCTTCCATATCCCATACAATGCAGTGTACGGCAAACAGTGCGTTCAGAGATCATTTGAGAGAACCCCGGATTCAGATCTGCAGTAATTTCATGCGCTGTTGCCCTTCTGTTGTCTCGTGCCAGTCTTGCCACTCTCCGTTCTGCCCGAACACTGACTAGTCGCTGATGGCCACAATTCTAACATTCAGACAGTCCAGTCTTTATACACTGTAACGACAGCTGATTTTGAACATTTAACGAATGCAAATGTTTTGCCGATACTCGCTCTATGGCTCCGAGCGCCAACAATCAAAGGCTGTTAAATCGCGTCGTTTAGAAACACGTCACTTCTACTGTCTTAATAAACAGACTGCTTCCCTATTTATAATGGTCTGGCTTCTAGTAACTTCAGTGCGAAATCATAGCTAATTTGCCTACAAACGTCAGCTGGTCATACTAATCTAGCCGCCACTCAGTGTACATTTAATTTATAAATTTCATTTGGCAGGATAGTCCCAGTCTTTAAAGTCAACTTAACATGGAGCTTATATACATTAAAAACGTGATAAATAAGAAATACAGCTTTTCGCAACGACTTTACGGCAGTTTTCAATAACTTTAGCGCAATTTTCATTTAGATTAGGGCAGTTTACATTAATTCTTGCTAGCGGGAATTCTATTAGGCCAAATGCAGTACATTTTGGTGTATATACTTAGTGGAACATGCAGTTTCGATTTCTGCAAAACAAAACAGTACCAAAAGTCGCCATAGGGGGGCGCTTACTTCAAGAAAACAATGAATACATTTGCATAAGCGCGTTGCGTGTTGAGCAATCGTGACAATAAAAGGCAAGGCTGAGGATTTCCCATCATTCACGAACGAGTGGCCTGACGATGACGCTTACTCTGCCTGACCGAGCATTATTAGTCAAGTTGTTTTATCAGAAGAGCGACAATGCAAGTGCTGCCCATCGTGAATTCCGGCCATTGAAAACGTTACGAAGAGGACCGATGAGCATAACTAACTTACGGAAAATGATTGAACGATAAACTAACCAGGGGTACTTTAACCGGTTATTTTAACGGTCTCTGGTTCGAATCGAAGGGATTCTGAGAATTTCCTTTAATTCAACCAGACCTCTTTTTCGTTTTACCACGGTTATTGAAAGAGATAACCGTGATATTACATTTTACTGGTAATATGTAATATCCGATAATACAGGAGGTCATGGAAAAATTTTAAAAACGTTGAAAAATACTGTCATTTTTTCGAACGGCTGCAAATACATAGCTGTACGTGTTTTAAATTTAACCGTTTATGTAATGCTTGCTTGTGCGAGGCATACTAGCCGAATCTGCCCTTATTCTACAGCATTGTTATAGCTGCCGCCACATAAGTTGAATGACGGGATGACATCATTTCTAATGCCAGCCAATAGACGTTAACAGGAAGTAAATTGCTTAGCTATTCCACGAAACATCCACTTTCGTTTTCGAAACATTGTTTTCATATTTAGATGTAGCTTCTGTTTTCGTTTTTTCTTTTAAATAGATAAATGAAATTAATAAATTAAAAAAGGACGCAGAATAGTTGACTCAAAGGCAATTTGTTTTATATTATGACTTTTAATAGGCTTTCCACGTTTCAATGATATCTCCATCATAACTATAGTAGAATAAGTGCATCATGGGTAAAATCCAGACAAAGCATATTGATGAGAAGACTTACTGCGCATGTCAAAAAGATCGTTCAACTTAAGTGGCGGGAACAAAACATGCTGACATTTCATAATCGTTTATTGTATTATCGTATTTTTTGGTATTATACAACCTGTGACAATAAAGTTCGGTGAATGAAGACATATTGAGAGTGGATTGCTCGCTTACATGAAACAGCAGTTACTATCCTTCAAAGTAATCCCCGTCGATGGTAATACACTTCTGGGAACGCCCGTACAAGTCCTGGAAACTCCTGGCGTAGTCTTTTTTAGGGATAGCCTTCAGTTGGGTCGTAACATTACGCTGGATGTCTGGCCACTTCGGGGGGGCGTCTTCTACGGTGTTCCGACCTCCTCGGAACCGTTTAAACCACTCATAAACACACTTCAAAGTAATAGCACTTTCTTTGTAAACTGTCGTCATCATTTCACGAGTCTCTTTCGTTCGCTGATCCATTTTGGGTTTCGACCGACCGCCCGTACTACGCCTTCTCTCTTCAATGTCCTGTTTAAACACAATAAACACGCTTGCAGCGCTGATTCTCTCAAATTTGTTTAAACACGTCTCGACCTGTCCGGGGCAGGATACGCCGATGGTGCACTCTTACGACCGTTAGCAATTTGACGTCATTCACCGAACTTTATTGTCGCAGGTTGTTCTTACTGTAAAAAGTAAACACATCTTCTAAATGCAAACTGCCTTAATCTACGTGCAAACTGCCGTAAAGTCATTGCAAAAAGCTGTATCAAGAAGCAATGCTTTTTAAAAATATCTTCAACTTACTAGGATTGGATACCAAGTTAAAATAAAAGGAATGTCTTAAATAAGTAAACGACGTGTTGACAACAGGATGGAAGAGGAGAACAAAATCGCATATTTCCATCAACAATTCTCGTTTGAAAGGTTCTTCTAAGAAGGTTTTCAAAACGGAAATAATTTGCGAACACAAGTCGTAGGACATGTGATTATTTTCTCTGTGACTGAACCATTCCTATAAAAATAAGTAGAACAAAAATCATTGCATTTCTTATTCACTCCTGGCAAAAACGAGTCTTAAAAAAAATAAAGTATCTACCAACTTTATCGATAGAAACAGCACATTATGGACTCCTTAATCAACGATTAAAAAAAAACCTTACAGCATCTTATTTGGTTATTACCTGATTATTGGCCACGCTGTTTTCCAATATGTCGGGCTGAAGATAATACACTACATGATCAAAAGAGTTGGGACATCCGTTGCTCTATCGTAAAGCCGCAAAAAGCTTCAATCAGTTGTGTGTAGGACCACCCCGAGCTGCTATCACTGCCTCCACCTTACATGGCATACTGTCCACAAGTTTACGGTACGTGTCCACAGGTATTGACCTCCATTCCTCGAGGAGTGTCGTGGTCAGTTCCTGGACAGATGTAGGCGAACCATCCTGGATCTCACACGTCGTTCCAATTCGTCCCAAAGATGTTCGATGGGGTCGAGATCAGGACTTTGGGCGAGCCAATCCAGTTCTTCAACCCGCATCTCGTCAAACCAGTCGGATATGGATCTTGCTTTGTGGCAAGGCGCATTGTCGTGCTGGAAGAGGAACGACCCGTCACCGAAGTGTTCCCACAGCGCTGGAAGTGCCCCGTTATCCAGAATGGTCCTGTAGCCATCAGCATTGAGGTTTCCGTCCACCTTGATGAGCGGGCCCAGTCCAGTCCAGGAGAAACACCCCTGGTGTTCACAGGGGTGTCCCAACTCTTTTATAGACCAAAGGAGTATAGACTGCAGAGACTTCAAGCATATCACAATAACAAGTCGAAAAGGGAAGGAAAAATTCCATGACCTGAATCCACTGAATCCAGGTCGTGGAATTTTTTCTCCCCTTTTCGATTTGTTATTGTGATATGTTTGAAGAAGTTTCTTCAGTTTATTTATTATCTTCTGTTTGACTTAAATTTCTTCAATTTATTTGATAGGTTAAGGGTAAGGACGATTCCAGACTTTCGAGTCGGGGCCTGCTCTGCCGATTGAGCTGCTTTGTGGCTTCCATGAAGTCCATTTGGATATCTTGTAACAGCAATGCAGTTCATATCCGCTGTAACTCAGTTGGAAAGAACGGATGGTCCCTGGTTTGAATCCAGGTCGCAGAATTTTTTCTTCCCTTTTCCATTTCTTACTGTAATATGTCAGGCTGCTCATTACATGTAATACATGAACCTGTATATAACAATCATTTGAGCTTAACGACCACTTTTTTATTCTACGAGGTAGGATCCAAAAGTTCCCGGACTGAGTCTATAACGTAAAAATTTGCAATAATGCGACTACGAGAACGTTTTTGTGTTACTACGTTCTCCACCCTTTCTAAAAGTGGTTTATCCCAAATCACGTGGTCGAAAGCTTGCAGCGACAGCGTTTTTTGTAGGCAGGTGCATTTAATAACCGGCGATTGAAAGAAATGGCATTAGTTGAGCAGAGAATCAATATCAAATTTGTGTTCGCTTGGGAAAGAGTGCTACGGAGACTTTCGAAATGTTGAAGCATGTGTACGGAAGTGAAACATTATCAAAAAAGCAAGGTTTTGAGTGGCATCGTCATTTCAAAGAAGGCAGGGAAAGTGCCGAAGACGACAAACGCTGTGGCCATCCCGACTTCCCGCAGTGATGAAACCATCAATGGAAATGGCTGTTGACAAAGATCCTTCCCTACTTGGCAGAATTGTTACTGGAGACGAGAAATGGTGTTTTTTGTACGACCCGCAATCCAAGACAGCATCGGCAACGTGGAAATCGCCACAATCTCCATGGAAGCAGAAATTCCGCCAAGATCGCTCTAAAGGAAAGGTCATGCTAGAGATAATCTTCGATATCCAGGGCATTGTGCATCTGGAATTTATCCCTGAAAAACGCACTGTGAACAAAGAACTCTACGTTGAAATCCTGCGTCGTTTGCATGAGTCGATCCGGAAGAAGAGACCAAAAATGTGGGCTGAGCAGTCAATGGGTGCTGTTGCATGACAATGCTCCTGCTCACCGATCCCTACTCGTCAATGACTTTCTTGCGAAAACAAAAACAACTGTTTTGCCTCATCCTCCTTACTCACCTGATCTTGCACCCTGTGATTTCTTCCTATTTCCTGAACTGGTAAGATGCATGCATGGTCGTCAATTTCAATCTTCAGATGAAGTTAAATATGCATCGCAGGCTGAATTAAAGGACATGGCCAAAAAAGGATTCCAGACATGCTTCGATGAACTTTACAGGCGATGGCAAAAGTGTATTGTTGCACAAGGGTCTTATTTCGAAGGAGGATATGTTTCTGCAATTTAATTCATAATAGTTTTTACGTTATAGACTCAGTCCGGGAACTACGTATAATTTATTAACTTGTTTTAACCCTTTGCGAAGTGACTTGGAAACTGGAGGAATGTGTTCGAAGCGACGAAAACAAAATGGCTGCTGACGGGAGCGGCAGGGGAGCAGAAGACTAGTGACATCACAATTGGTTAACTCTGATTGGCTCGCATTATTTCTGTATCGACCGTAAGTTCAATAGACATACACCTCCCGTTAAGCGTCTATCGATATCGGACAGCCTAACGTAAAAGAAAACAGCGTGACGCAAACAGCCTAATGGCACTCAAATTTTGGTTACATTGATTGGAACTGGAAAGGCTGCCAATAGATGCAAGTTAGCCTGAACAACCTGGCCACAAAAAGTCTTCTTTTGGAAACTTCATGCTTTATATCCATGCCGAATGGTTATAGGAAAGAGTGTTAATACTATACAGGGTGATTCAAAACTCAATATACACACTTCTAGGAAGGCGGAAAACTCAAAACAAAACAAAATTGCATAGGAATGCATGACGAGAAACACCAACCGGATCAGCAAGAGGAAAAACGAAGAATACATAAATGACAAACCAATAATGGGTGGAAAAACTCTTTAGTTAGCAATACTTTACACAAGGACAGCATGTGTACAGTTCAGTTTCACAACAACTGCTTCACTTATTGCTACCATCACGCTTCACAACAGCAACACATTGATTGTCGAATCCTTTCAAAAATTCCTAGCACTTTACGGATGCTTGCAGCTGCGACGGAGATTCTTGCGACGGGCGTCTCGTAGACCACGTCATTGAGAGCCGTCTACAAGATGAAATCCAGGCTAGATAAATCAGGCGATCGTGGCAGCGAACTTTAAATGACTTTTGGCCGTATTCGCCAAACAAAGATTAAAACTAGGATCGCATAATCCACGATTCAGGATTACCTTTCGCATTCACCAACCACTGATTAAGTGATTCTTTGTAAGACTCAATCTGATTGGTTATGACGTGATGACGGCATATGCATGTTTTAATGCGCATGACCTGCCTAGAAGCCTTACAACTTCCATCTACGTGCACATTTTTTTCCAAATTTCGGAGTCTTCCACTGAAACGAACTGCTGTGCTTCCTCCGCCACTTTGCCAATTTTGCCAACCTTGGATCTTCTCGCAGTAGACCGGTTTACAGCCAAATGTGAAGAAGCTGGGACGAAGATCAGTGTGGCTAAGAAACTAAGGTTCTGGTCCTTTCAAGACAGCCTGTTCAGCGCACTCTCCATGTTAGGGGAGCCTCATTCAGACAGGTGGAGAAATTCAAGTATCTTGGGATTGCATTCACGAGTGATGGACGGCAGGAGAAAGAATTGGATGCTCGGATCGGTGCAGCAAGCTGTGTCAGACGTGAACTGTAGCGATCCGTGGTAACGAAACGTGAGCTGGGTAACAAAGCCGAGCTCTCCGTCTCCAAATCTATCTTTGTCCCCATTCTCACTTATGGTCATGAGGCTTGGGTAATGAGTGCGATCGCGGATACAAGCGGCCGAAATGAGATTTGGTGTTGGAGGTGTTACCCTACTAGATAGAGTGCACAGCAACACAATATGGGAGTCTTTAGGTGTTGAGACACTACTTCTCCACATTGAGAGATCTCAGTAGTGCTGGTATGGCCACGTGATACGGATGCCAATGCAAACTGGCCTTCTAGGCAGTTGTTATTTTCCAAGCCGGTGGGCAAGAAACCAAGGGGTCGGCCTAGAACCAGGTGGCTAGACTACATAGAGAATCTGGGTTCGAGTCGCTTGGGTATTACCAGGGAGGACATGCACCTGATGGCAGAAGATCGCAATCGCTGGAGATCTTCCATAGGGCTGCTGCCCCCGCGATCCTAACGGATAAGTGGGTTTGAAAAGTAAGTAAGTAAGTAAGTAAATAATAAAATAAAAATTTAAACAAGTTACTATATGTTATCCTTACTAATTGAATATATTTTTCGAACTGAACTTGTCATAAACAAATCAGTTTCTTGAAGAAATACTAAATCGTCCTAAGTGTTGGTAAAACCAACGAATTTTGTTTCAACTAATTTCAACCAAACGTGCATGCGTTAATTCTCAATTCGATAGGTAATCCTCGGACGATGCGAATCAAGAGGTGAATCATATACAGTCAAATCTTGTTACGGTGAACTCGTGTAACCACAAATCCTCGTCTAATTCGAACTCATGTTCTCAGTTTGGTCGGCTGGCTACTATTCTTATGCAATTTTACTAGCTCTACGACGAACTGAGTTTTCACGAAAACTCGGATAAGTCGAACCTAGTTTCAGGTCAAAGTTCGTGGTATACAGTAGTTATGTACTGTACAGGGTTAAGGAATCAACGTACCATATGGTGAAAAAAAGATGTTAGAAAGTTTTTGTCTACTACGACATAAGGTTACAGATTCTTGTTATCCTATTTATGCTATAACATATCCTGAAATTTTATGCAGAAGGTTTTCAAACTGATTTCCATCTGCTGCAATCAGCATGTAGAACCTTGAATTGAATTCCGTTTGGTGCAAAAAAAAGGTGTTAAAAAGTTTTTGTCTACTGTGGTTTAATCATATGCTGGTTCCTCCTAAACATTCAGCTCGCTCACTGATCACTCTCATTACATTCCAGAGAGACTTGTGCATTGAAAATGATGTTCTTCAGAGCGCACCACGGAATTCAGTTCAAGGTTCTACACATTGATTGCAGCACGCAGATGGAATTCACTTTGAAAACCTTCTGCATTAAATTTCAGGATGTCTGTTATGACATAAATATGATAACAAGAATAACCTCACATTATGTTGAAGTAGACAAAAACTTTCCAACACCTTTTTTTGCACCACCCGATATAAGTGTAATTTCAAAACAAAAAAAATTTATATCAATATAATTTCTGCACACTTTACCTAACCGTGTACAGTATTTATGTATATCATGTACGCAGACTACCACCCTGTTTTGTGTGCTGTTCTTACAAAGGAATCTTTAGGTGTTGAGCCGCTACTTCTCCGCATCGAGAGATCTCAGTTGCGCTGGTATGGCCACGTGATATGGATGCCGCAAACTGGTCTTCCTAGGCAGTTGTTACTTTCCAAGCCGGTGGGTAAGAGACCAAGGGGTCGGCCTAGAACCAGGTGGCTAGACTACATGGAGAATCTGGGTTAGAGTCGCTTGGATATTACCAGGGAGGACATGTGCCTGATGGCGGAAGATCGCGATCGCTAGAGATCCTCCATAGGGCTGCTGCCCCCGCGACCCTAACGGATAAGCGGGTTTGAAAAGTAAGTAAGTAAGTAAGTTCATACAAAGCCTTGCTAAGACAAACAGGTCATGCATACTACAAACTTTGCATACTACGAACTGATATAGCATGCATTTACTAGTTCGTGGTAACGAGATTTGACTGTATGATTCCTAATCCGAGATTTTTGTCATGGTGAATACAAAAACTATGGCTCAAAGCTGATTCGAGTGTTAATCCTTCGTCGAGTAACGGGTCCATAGTGCTGTTTCTATCGATAAAATTGGTAGAGACTTTACAACACAACAAAGGGAGAACAGAGTTTCCAACTAGTTTCGCCATTTATTCCCAGCTTTATCTAGGATACACACAAGAGGACATAAGCTTTTACATACAGAAGATATGGTACAGAATGAGAACAAGATTGGATGAAGAAATAACAAATAGTAAATAAATAAATTATACAGTGGTGACATTTGGATAGGAGAATGGTTGGATAAGGAACCAATAACAATGAAATTATAAAGAAACGTTGAGAGGAAAATTAATTGAAATATAAAGGAAAAAGCGACGTCATAACGCAAACAAAATCGAAAACGCAGACCTAGCAGAAGACTCATCCAGAGTTAACATAAACTAAAGTAACAATAAGAAATAGAAAAGAAAGTAAATATACAAATTTGAAAAATTACAAGTTATCGGATAAAGAATTTAAAATGGAATAAATAACAAAAACGGTTTGGCAATTGAGGAGGTGATCTGGAGAGGAGATCTTAGCTTTAAAGATCTCAATAGCTTCGAGAGTGGCGGTCTTCAATGGGTTGTTGCATAGATGGAGAATGGTCATAATTTCACTCTGCTTTTTTGGGGCATGTCCCGTGCAGGTAAGGTGGATCGCGTAGTGTGAATTATTATCCATTGTTTCTTGTAGAAATCCATGTGTTCTTTGAATCACTTATTGAAATTGCGGGTCAACAGGCCTATATAGTATTTATCGCAAAATCCACAGTTTAATCTATAAACTCCGGAACGGGAGAAATTGTCGGTGTCTGTTTGGATGAGAGGATTAAGATAGCGAAAGCATGGGGTCGATGAGCAGTAGGAAACTTGGAGGCCGAGCGAGGAGAGGAAGGCGGAAAGGCGGTAAAAATGAAGGCTGATGAATCGCAAGGACACCCATTTCTTGGATGGGGATGGGTCAGGAGGTTAGGGTTGGAGAGGGCAAGTTTTCTTCGTTGGAGAATCCGGGAGAAGGTGGAAGTAGTGTAGCCATTCTTTAAGGCGAAGGTGCACATAATTTGGAATTCGGTGGCACGGGAAGAATGACTGAGGGGTAACTTGAGGGCATGGTCGATGAAGAAACGGAGGGAGGCTTGTTTATGGATAGGAGGGTGTGAAGAGGAACAATGGATTAAATTAGATTATGTGGTGGGGTGAGGATATCGAGGTATGGAAGAGATCGGTTAGATTTGGTTTCAAACGTGAACTGGATGTGGGGTGAAAAAGTGTTGAAAAGGTTATTAATGTCAACGGGTGAGGTAAAACGGAAAAAAAAAATTAGGATATCATCAACGTATAGAAAGTATGAAATAATGGTGGAGTTTGAGAGGAGGGGAGAGACAAAGATGAGTTCAAGGTTCTGGAAGAAGACTTCAGATAGGAAGCTACTTAATGGGAACCCCATTCCTAAACCGGACGGTTGGGAATAGAAGGTATTATATTAAAGGAAAGGT
>JAHWFO010015550.1:0-17093 GCA_023313115.1 Rhysida immarginata | reverse complement strand
AGCTGCGGGGACCCCATGTTCATATGACAAAAAATACTTTTAAGGGCCTCTTCTATCATCTCCCAAAAAATCTGTACTCAATTCAAAAACACCCTGTATATAGTAGTACCCACTTAATACAATCACGAGGTTGGATTGAAGGCAGTAAAACGTCGCCACGTCTAGTCGAGGAATTATAGTGTCGCTCAGCTGTAAACCCAGTAACTGCTTAATTTGCTGAAAAGACATGGTGTGGACTTTTACACTGCTTTTCTGCACGACACATCTAAGTTACTGAACTTTGCCATATTGTGAGCCATTGGTCGTGTTTCTCCCGCCACACCATCAAAGCTTTCGCAATAGAACTCGCTGATTTTGCTGGGTCTCGTACAGTACAAGTGTATGAACTCTGTAGTAGAAAACATCAGCTGTGAAAAGAACTGAAGCGCCTGATGTAGCAAAAGGAACATGCAAACACTTCGTTCAATATTTAGTTGAAAAGCACGTGGTACCGTAGAACAACGCAACGGAGAACTCTTGGCGGCAAGCAAAACGCCTCTCGAGCGCGTAATGTTTAAACGCGGACAGAGGAGCAATAGGCGCACAGGGGCATTCCCATGCCGTGCAGTGCAGTCAAGCCAATACTCACCATGATGGGTTACCGTGCCTCCCCCTTGTTTTTCTCCTCATCAAAGGCGGAACTTGGCGCAAGCGATGCATTGTGAATGTTGGGGAACTTGGCATACTTATTTGGGGGTGTTGGTTTCACCGAAGCTGTTCAGTAGGTGCTCGATGTGTGTGTTACAGCTGATTTGGCATAAGCAGTATATGCGTGAGAATACTAGAGGCTTTTGTCTACCGGCCACTGTTTTGGTTAGAGCACTGCTCCGACTCGTCTAGCCGGATTTGTTGTAAGCTGACGTAATTTTTTGCATGTTGAGGGCCCCCCTCATAGTTACCTGGAATATAAATGTTGTATGTTTATGTAATAATTTTCCTTGATCGAGTCACTTCATTTTGGGTCCCGAACCCTTGATGGTTCCATGCCCCCCAAGCAAATCAGATAGGTCAGCGTGATTTATACTGGGGAGGGGGTTTGGGAATATCACAAAACAATCTAAAATAGTTTTTCATTTATTAAATTTCTTTATCAGTGAGAAACTTTCTCATCACCCATATCAATCTTCATTATTAAGAAGAAATACAGTTGAACCCCGCTATTATGAATTTCAGGGGACTCAAAATTTTGTTCGTATTATCCAGGATCCGTATTCCCCTGGAATGATTGGTATTAACGTCCTTTTCAACTGCCATGGTCATTTCAGGACGGCGTTATAGGGGCCGCAAATTTTGCCTCGCAATGGTTCTTTAACGTGCAGCCGGCAAACTACACGGTACCAACGGCTTTACTTCCCTTCCGAAGGAAGTGCGTGATCTCAGGATTTCCCCCTGAAAAATCCTTGTCGTCCTCGGCAGGGATCGAACCCGCGTACTCGGGCATCAGAGGCGATCATGCAACCGCTGAGCCACCGAGGCCGATCCCCTGGAATGAAAAAACAGCATTCACTCAGACAGGGCCAGAGAAACGATTCGTATTAACCCCTTGTGCACTGATTTGACCTTGAGTTAACAGGGTCGGAAGTTTCTATTTAAATGGAGGAAAAATTCTTCGATAGACAGTGCAATAAACAACATGAAAAAAACATTATTTATTAAGATAATTGTATGAAATTTTTACAGGATATTAATTAGACATTATACACCGAGTTAGCAAAACTCATGGGATAGCAAGCACACAGATTAATGGGCATGGCTCAGGAATTCACAGGGGTAACGGATTCTGGGAATGGACCATTAGACATTGTGGGAAGAGCTTGGAGAAGTGATTAATCAGAAATAGCACGTCGTCACGAGTTGACGTCTTTTGAACGGGGTATGATAGTAGGTGCCCGACGCATGGGATGTTCCATTTCCGCAGTGGTGCAGGAATTTGGCTTTCCCCACTCAACTGTCTCCAGGGTGTATCGGAATGGCTGGATGAAGGGCGTCCAGCTGCCCTGAATGATCGTGACCGGCGACACTTGGGACGAATGATCCAGAGTGACAGGAGCGCAACAGTGCAGCAAATCACAGACCAGTTCAATACCGGCCGCACTAGAAACGTCTCTCGATGGACAATCCGTCGGAATCTGCCCTCAGGTATGGCAGCCGTCGCCCTACACGGGTGCCAATGCTTACCCAGTGTCATCGGACACTCCGATGTGCATTTGCCACCAACCATCTCGGCTGGACTCTGCAACAGTGGCATAACGTCATATGGTCAGATGAGTCACGATATCAACTGTACCACGTTGATGGGAGGCACCGTGTGTGGCGCAGACCTCACGAAACGATGGATCCCGCATGCCAACAGGTGGTGGTGGTGCAGGGTGGTGGGGCGTCAGTGATAATCTGGGGTGCATTTTCCTGTTTGGAATGGGCCCTCTGGTTATCCTGGACCAAATGTTGAATGGTCCACGGTATCGTCAACTCATCAGAGACCATCTGCACCCGTTTTTGACATTTCAACACCCTGACGACGTAGCAGGTCTTTCAAGTTGACAATGCTCCACCACATCGCTCCAATGTCGTCCGCGAATGGTTTGAGAAGCATGCAGGAGAGGTCCAACGACTGAGCTGGCCAGCCCGGAGCCCTGACGTGAATCCCATCGAGCATATCTGGGATGCTGTTGCATTCAGGCTCCGGGCACTGGATCATCCGCCCACGAACGGGCAGCAACTATCTTCGGCTCTGCAGACTATCTGGTGTCAACTGCCTCTGGGACTTGCAGACTCACTACCACGCCCTATTGCTGCACTCCACAGGGCCAGAGGTGGCCCGACCAGATATCAAGTAACTATCCCATGAGTTTTGCTAACTCAGTGTACTTTACATTTTTAGTAGTCAGATTAAGTATGATAACGTTTATATAATCGTCATATGTTTTCTGTTTATACGGTTGGCTATCGAAACAATGTTTGGCGTATTTATTAGTTTCGAAAGAAATCATTTCCCAAAATGTATCTGGTAAAATTACAGAAAACACATCTAAAGGTCGGTGATTTGATCCTAATCCGTTTCTGAATCATTACTTTCGCACAAATATCTTTCAATCTCAGACGAAGACACTTGCTACCGACTGCACATGGCGAAGTTCGAATGACAAGCATTAAATTCTTTTCGATTTTTGTGCCACCTATTGAAGATTTTTAAAAACTATAAAGTGTACATGAAAGAGAAAGAGATACAGAATGGTAAACAATCGCCATCTCATGTTAAAATAAAAAAAGAAAATTGCAGTGGAAACTGAAACTTCAGAACGAGTCAGACTCGTGGTCTAGCGATAAGGGCACGTGATTAGTAGCCAAGGGGTTAAACGGGAATTTGTATCAACCGGATTCGTAATAACGGGGTTCAATATTTCATTTAGCTCAGTCGTTTTATGAAACTAACTAAGTCTATTTAAAACAAATGATTACTCGAGACAAAAGCAGCATGAAAAATGAAACTCCTCCAAACTGCATGATGCAACTACTCAAATTATGAAGGCGTAAGCACTGCGCCTTATTCAACCACTTCACTTCAGCAGGTACAGGATTCTGAAACATAGGGGATCTTTGATCATCGCCTATAAACCTGAAATTGTAATTTAAAAAATGCCATCATTTTTATTTAAATGTAAAACAAGTGTAATAAAATTTTAGTGCTACTTACAATCATTTTTTATCGTCTATACAGGGTGTCCCGTAAGTCGTGGTCGTAAATTTTATGGTATGCATATTCAATAGCAAGGAACAAAAAACTTCCTATGAACACAGGTCGAACAACGCACTGTTTCCGAGAGAGAAATGACTTTATTGACAAATGGAGCAACAACCCGTACAGATGTTCCTTTGATAGTGTCTCGTGTACCTTGAACTCGTAACAAATGCCACTTTGAACATGCTTCTTCTTGAGCTCTTCCTCTCTGTGATGGCGATCCGTCTTATGCTGGTGGTTGGATCCTCTTCCACACGGTGCAGTACAGCCTGTTCCCATGCAGCAGGCCCAACGGTTCACGGACGTCCTTCGCAGGGAGGGGGTGATGTTAACTGTACCAGTATTGCTCAACATGCAACAATCAGGGTGTCGTCTGTTTGGGTACGTGTCCCTACAAAGACCCGCCGCATCTGCTACATTCCCATTTGCCTGACCACACGTGAAATGCATATCCAGCAACTCGGCATTACTCTAACCCATTGCAGCCATGTAGTCTCACTCAAGCACAGTCCAGGCAATAAATCAGCCAGGTCTACTTCCTTCCATTTACATGAACAGGGCATTCCATTTACATGGCAAGGGGAAGAAGTTTAGTTTCTTTATGTATCATCATCTTCATCATCATTTCTCGGAAACTGTGCATTGTTTGACCTATGTTCATAGAGAGTTTTTTGTTCCTTGCTAATGAATATGCATACCATTAAATTTACGACCATGACTTACGGGACCCCTGTATATATAAAAGAAAGAGCGAAAAATGACCACTCACTCATTCATTCATTCATTCATTCATTCATCACGAAATCTCCAGAACTATGAAGTCTACAAACTTGAAACGGTACATAGGAAAAACATACAGAGACATAATCTCCAACAAGGAGTTATCCGACCTTATCCATATTTAGTGGGGGGGTTCATCTACCTCCGACTAGTAAACGATTAGATGCATGCTCACAGGACATAACCATTTGAGTTGATACAGGATGTCCGGGTGCCTGTATAGGCTCATCAGTTGACACCTGTGTGAGACGTGCCATGCAGTAGGGAGGAAGCAACTGCCTCGTGAACGTACAGTACGGTCTCAATGCCGCGACAACAACAACTGTTCACGCAATTAACGGACTTTGAACGAGGTCGGATTATTGGCCTCGCCGAGGCTGGGTGGTCAACTGTCCATGTGTCGCGGGACGTACGGACGGTAAGCCGATGTTGGAGGCAATGACGACACATGCCAGAAGACTAGGTTCTGGGGCCCGGAGTAGCACGTCAGCTCGTACCAATAGGCAGATACTGCGAACAGCGCTAGCGAACAGAACCATCATCTGCAGCAACTGCACGACAAGATCATTATTCCCAGTACTGCTCCAGTGTCAATACTGACAATAGCATGCCGCTTACACGCCACAACAATGTTTGCCAGGCGTCCATGTGTCTTCCTTTGACACATGAGCACCACGCAATATGGCTGCAATGGTGTCGTGAACAAGTGGCTGGTGAATGGAATGCCGCCCGGTGGTCTTCAGCGACGAATCCTGCTTTTGTTTGGACACCGATGACAGATGTGGAACGTGCCAATGAACAATGCATCCAGTATCGCCATTGAGAACACCTGGGATCATGGTCTAGGGTGCCATCAGCTACAATACCAGAATGCCTTTAGTCACCATCCAAGGCACCCTGACAGCAGCACAGTACGTCACAGAGATTCTGCAGCCCGTATTACTGCCCTTTCTGCACACCATACCCAGTGAAGTCTTTCAGCAGGATAAAGCCAGACCGCACACGGCAAACAACATGAGCATGGCATGTCTGCATGATGTCAACTGCCTGCCATGGCCCACGAGGTCCCCAGACCTATCACCAATTGAGCACGTGTGGGACATGGTGGGACGTCGTTTACGATCACCCCGGAATCTCCATGAACTGACAGGCCTGGGCAGATGTACCCCAAGATGACATTCGCCACCTGTATGGTCACCTACACCAGCGGCTGGAACAATGCATCGCTGCTAGAGGTGGTGCCACAACCTACTGATGCCGCTTTTCGTTAGGACACCCTGTACAAACGAGTGCACGTCTTGGCTCCATAACATAATAAAGGTGTGTTCAGATGTATCTTTTGCTGTATACCTACGTTTGGCTCATTCGGGTAACTCCTTGTGGGTGGGAGTTACCCACAAGCAGTTATATGGCCTTTCACTAACCACAACTTCCGTGAAGATAAGAAACATCAGGCATGGCTAGTCACTGGATGGGTGACCACTATGCATTGACAATATCACAGTGACAGACAATTTTCACCCCCTCTCCCGGCTGCTGCGACCATCATACAGCAGTTGCCAATCCAGGTCTATCCAGGAACCCAACTCGTCGGCCTCTGGCCATACAGGCCCTGGATGGACGTATTGGATCCCAATTCATAAATAAATAAAAAGGTGCTGGAAAAAAGTATACAGCTGGGATGAGAATACAACTAAACGCAGCAAACCCATGCTGATTTTGTTGCTTTTTTTTATAGACGTGAATCAGATGAAACAAAACCTTGTTTCCAGGAGCATTTAACAATGAATAAGGAATCAAATGCAAATTAACAGCCATTATCTCAACCTACCCTCTTGCAAGGTAGAAAAAAGTTTAGAGTCCTCCACTTTCTTGCATATTTTATTAGTTGAAAGGATTATTTAAGGTGATGAAAGCATACCTGCCAACTTTCAGAAAATAAAAAGAGTAAAATCCTTCACGTTATAGTTAGGCCTATGCAAATTTATATAATCGTATAATTAGGCCTATGGCATGGTTCGTAATTGCATTTTCCCACCATGTGATATGTTGAAGTCACATTTGCACACTTTACAGAAAGCAAATTTTTCACCTATCCGTGATGAAGACATGAACAGAAACTGTTTTTAATAATTCTCTCTGAAAGTCTGAAATATTTTATTTTATCAACAATTTCACTCAAGGCTAAAACTTAAGTATTCCGCGTTCTTTATCGTGGCCTTCGAGATACTAGGCCTTCACATGGGGCTTGAAATCACGTGTCTACGCATTTTCAAGTTTTGACCGCTAGTTGTTTATCTCTATGACTAGTTTGGTGCTCTGCAGGGATAAAGAACTACATGATGCTCTCGTGCTCATCTACTTTATCCAACTTAAAATTTTACCACAGCCGGCTAGGTGGCCGAGAGCGTTGAGGTGCAGGTCTTGCCGCTCTCGTAACCAACGAGTCGCGGGTTCGAATCCCACCGAGGGCATGGATGTTTGTTTGTCTATTTCACCATCACCCTTTCATCCCAAACAGCTAGTCTTCTGGATAAAAGGGGAGATGCGGGCAGAAAATCCATCCATCCAAATTTTACCTTGAATTCTCCATTGGATTTCCCTGATGACCCCTTCCAGCGTTAAAAAGTTGAACTTCTGACACGAAGGAAAACATTGAAATTATACTTGATGGAAAAAAAAGTCCTACTTTAAGAATTTAATTTCCGTAATAATGTGTTCCGTCGCCTACTCGTGTAGGAGAGGAGTTCAACATGTCACCAACTGGGAAATTATGGAAAAACGTAAAATCCTTTATATAAAGCGTAAAAGCGTAAAATGGTATTAAAAGCGTAAATTTTACGTGTAAAACGTAAAAGTTGGCAAGTATGTGAAAGTATACAGCAACGTCATATGCGAGCATATACCACACTGCTTGTGTAATATAACACCACCAATATACAAGAAGTCAAAAGAGCAACATCTTTTAGAGTATGAAAGAGGGCAAATTGTTGCTCTTAGGGGATGCCCAAAGACACGATCTAAAATTGCGAAAGAACTTGGACGTTCCAAGAAATCAGATGTTAACAAATTTCTCCAAAATCCAGATAAACTTGGAATGGCACCCAGATCTGGCAGGCCAAGGGCACTTTCCACTCGCCAGGCATCAAGAATAAGAAGCCTTGTTCGTCACCAGCACCTCTCTTCTTTGCAGATTGTTGCCGAACTAGACCTCCTGTGCACTAGTAGAACCGTACAACCCCGGAATTCCTATCTGACGGGTTCACCCGACTAGTCACGCGTCGGTACAATGTGTGGAAAGGGATGGGGGCTATGTCGAAAAGTGAATAGTGCATTACATAGAGGAGAAATGTGAGTATCAGATACAAAAAGAATTTTGAAAATCGGTTAAAAAATAAAAAAGTTACAGCCATGGAGGCATTACTTTTCAGCCCACCCTCGTACAATCAGTTTACCATAATTACAATACAATACAATAAAATCAGTTAATACAATAAAATGTAACCAATGAGCCTAACCTTGTAGGGTTTACACTAAAACTAAAACTGAAAACTAAATCTAAAAGGAGGGTTAAAAAATAATAATATAAAATTATGATGGAAAAGGAAAAAAAGAATCCAAATCGTTATTTGAAGAGACCCATTTTTTTATAACTCTCCGCCAATTTCCTTTAAGGGAGGAGAATTATAAATTCTTCTAGAAATAAAATAATATTGATGAAGAGAATTTGTATGTACAACAGCTGGAATCGAAATCGCATTAGCCGCAACATATCTAGTTTTATAATGGCTAAATAAGCTTAATTTACTTAAAAGTGTTTGACATGAGTGGTTTGTTCCATTTAAACCTACTTTAGGGTTGTTCCATTAGTTGTGTGCGGTTGTTTTCATTACTCTACATCCACTAGGAATAGCAATTTCAGAACGTTTGCGTGCTTTGACATACACATTACGATTTACGTAAAAAAAAAAAAGTCATGTACACGTATTCCAGTGCAGAATACACTGGCATGCACCTAATGTATAGTCTTGTGGACGGAAATGCTGTGGAAGCAAGAAGACTCTACCAAAAACGCTTTCCGAATAGACGTTTGCCAAATAACCGAACATTTGTATCTGTCGACAGACATTTGAGGAAGCGTGGTTCCTTTGGCCGTCAAACAGGACAAGGGCGGCCTGTAGCACATTCTCCAGATGAGGAGGATGTGATAATTGACATCATACACGATGAACCACAGACAAGCACCCGTCGTATTTCTTCCACGGTACACATTCCGCACTCATCTGTTTGGCACATTCTTCACCGTCAGCTTTTGCATCCATACCACCTGCAACTGGTTCAGGCACTGAACCCAACGGACTATCCACACCGACAACGATTTTGCCAATGGATACAACGTCGTCGTGCTGCAGACCCTAGTTGTCTCAGCCATATACTTTTCACGGACGAAGCAACCTTCACCCGGACAGAAATCGTAGATTCTCACAACCAGCACCGTTGGGCAGATGCTAACCTGCACGTTACCAGAGCTCGAGCGCATCGAGAGCATTTCTCCGTGAAGATTTGGTGTGGAATTGTCGGAAATAACTTAATTGGCCCTTATGTGTTGCCGCCACGATTGACTGGGCGAACGTATCTTTTGTTTCTGCAGAATGCATTGCCAGAATTACTGGAAGATGTTCCTCTTTTGATAAGATCTAACATGTGGTTCATGCATGATGGCGCTCCAGCACATTTCAGCCACGTTGTGCGAGCACACCTTAATGCTGCATACACGAATCGGTGGATAGGTCGAGGTGGACCGGTAGCCTGCCCTGCAAGATCACCCAACCTTAATCCCTTGGACTTTTCTCTGTGGGGTCATGTGAAAACGATCGTCTACAGCACACAAGTTCTTAACATTATGGATCTGCGACAACAAATTGAAAATGCATGCCAAACCGCTCGTAATGCTGGCGACGAACTCCTCCATGACATCGAAGCGTGCGTGCGAGCTGGTGGCGGGCACTTTGAACAATTCCTGTAATTTGGAGCCATGGGTTTAGTTGGCTGTATCGCGTAAATAAATCGTTTCCAGACAAAGTGCTGTAGAACATTTTCGTCTTATTTTGACCTAAAGAATATGTCATTAAATTTATTGTACATAATTTTGAAACACCCTGTATACGAGGCGCATCCAGAAATTAAGTTTCCCTATTTGAAAAAAAAAAAAACTCACACTTACAGGAACGTATTGGCAACAAGTACAGCAATGTTTCAGCTATTTCTCAACATAGCCACCACCAGAATTGAGACACTTGTCGTATCATGGGATCAACTTTTGTATCCTCCTGTCGTAGAACTCTGCTGCCTGTGAATGGAACCAGCGTGTGACAGACGTCTTCAGCTCTTCGTCATTGCCAAAACGCTCACCGGAGAACAGGAATTTCTTGAGGTGCAAGAAAACGTGAAAAATGCTGGGAGCAAGATCAGGGCTGCCGCACAAGCTCAACAAGATCATCATTAATGAGGGATGGTCGCCCACTGTGCTCTTCGTCATGGACACTTTGACGACCTTCGGAAAACTGCCTACACCAGCGACGCACCATCTGCTTACTCACGATGTTCGGCCCATAGACCTGACAGAGCTGACGATGAATTTCAATTGGCGCAATGCTTTGTGCATTCAAGAACTTTATCACCGATCGAACCTCACAGGTGGTGGGAGAAGAAATAAGAGCTTCCGTTTCGGACCATTGCTACCACGCTACTGGCACGAGGCGGGACCTGTACGGTTGGCATATGATTGATACGTCATAGATCTGTTACGCATGAGCAATTGACACGGCTAATTACGTTTACTTTAAAGGGGAAAACATCGGGAAACTTACTTTCTGGATGCGCTTCGTATTATAATTAGGTATGCCAAACAAGTCTAAGTTCTTCCCATAAAGCCAAGCTTCAGACAAAATAATGACATACTTACTTACTTACTTTTCAAACCTGCTTATTATTAGGGTCGCGGGGGCAGCAGCCCTATGGAGGATCTCCAGCAATCGCGATCTTCCGCCATCAGGCGCATGTCCTCCCTGGTAATATCCAAGCGACTCGAACCAAGATTCTCCATGTAGTCTAGCCACCTGGTTCTAGGCCGACCCCTTGGTCTCTTACCCACCAGCTTGGAAAGTTTGTGGCATCCCGTGGCCATACCAGCACAACTGAGATCTCTCAATGCGGAGAAGTAGCGGCTCAACACCCAAAGATTCCCTTATTGTGCTGCTGTGCACTCTATCTAGTAGGGTAACACCTGCCACACCTCTCAGAAATCTCATTTCGGCCGCTTGTACCCACGATCGCACTCTTTCGGTCATTACCCAAGCCTCATGACCATAGGTGAGAATGGACAAATCTATGCTGGTTGTAGCACGGCTAGTTTAGGGTCACCCTTACCAGAAAGGTCATGGTTGAGAAGTGAGACGAAGAGTATCCAAACAAACATATATCTCATGATGTCGACAAATGAGAGAATTCGTACTGCATTGTGTGTGGTGCAGGTTAAAGTCACCCGTGTTCGGGAGTTAGGCAAAGGCTCTCGTTAGAAAAATAGTCGACAGTCTCCCGGCTGTTATCTCGGAAGCCCCACCAGTGCACTCGCTATGCGCTTGGGGAAACGGTCGGGGGCAGCGCATGCCTTTACCCAGGAGGAGAAACGGGTAAAGCGACAACAGGATCGGGTGCACTTGGAACGTATTCTCCATGACAGGAAATAAGGACATGAATTGTAAATTCAATCGAAGAAAGTAAAATCATCAATTCATCAAAATTTCGAGATATTTACATGTAAAAATAAGTAACCATCACTACTGAAAATCCGAAGTGAAGAATCATTAAAATCTTCATTATAATTACCATCCATAGATGCAGATTCATCAACAGCTTTAAACATCACTCATAAGATCAAAGTTGATTTAAATCAGCTTCAGTCTTAATCCGAATAGCCTGCGAGCTATTATCCTTTTTTATGAAGATCAAGCCATTCTGATAAAAAAGGGAAATGCCATTCGTACAAGTCATATTTTTTTAATTATTGCTGAGGGCATAATATTCGAGATGAAAAGGAATTCTTCTCAGAGAGACTGTTTGGAGGTGGCTCAATAACGACTTGGGGAGGGTTTGCTGCTGGCGGAACTACACCTATTGCATTCGTATCGCACCGGATGAATTCCATTGCATATCAAGATATTCTGGCGGATAACCTGCTTCCTTTAGGTCTGCTCATAATGGAAGGTGAATGGATTTTCCAGCAAGACAATGCTGCGATTCACAGCTCGGCCTCAACCAAGGACTGGTATGACGCTAATTCTGTGATTGCTCTAGACTGGCCATCCCAGAATCCAGATCTCAACCCAGTGGAGAACATTTGCAAGTGGCTAGGTTGGGATAATGGCTGTTAATTTGCATTTGATTCCTTATTCGCTGTTAAATGCTCCTGGAAACAACGTTTTGTATCATCTAATTCACGTCAATAAAAAAGCAACAAAATCAGCATGGATTTGTTACGTTTATTTGCATTTTCATCCCAGCTTTATACTTTTTTCCAGCACCTTATACACTGTCATATCACTGAATTATGATCACCCGCTTAGTAATGGGAGTAGCCACCTTCGCCAATATAACTGCTGCCTAGGCATCGTGGCATGGACGCAAGAAGTGCGCGGTATGTGTCCGATTGTATGGCAGTCCATTCCGCTTGAAGCGCTGTCCGTAGAGCTTTGAGAGTCCAGGTGGCGATCAAGGTGCTCCCACAGATGTTCGATTGGATTGATGTCCGGCGAATTAGCGGGCCAAGGGAGAACTCAAAAGTCAGAAGAGTTTTCCTCGAACCAATCCAGAAGGAGACGTGCCTTCTGGCAGGTTGCATTGTCCTGCTGGAACACACCATCACATGGGGGAAACATCGTGAGCATGTACGGGTGCACCTGGTCCGCTGCGATTGACAGATAGCCACAGGCATTCAAATTGCCCTCTAGATGAATCAGGGGACCTAACTGCTCCCAACAGAAGATCCCCCACACACGTACACTACCCCCACAATAGCCTCCTGCAGTCTCTTTTCATGCGTTCAAGATACACTCGCCATCCCCGTCAATCTTATGGAGCAAAAACCTTGACTCGTCGGAGAAGGCCACCTTAGCCAACACCACCTAGAAAGAAGGCCTGCGCACAGAAACGTCATACATTGTTACATCATCATCAAGCGGCTAAATTTAGGGCTTACTATTGGTAGAAATACGGCTAACAATAGCTGCTATAGTGTGATGCAACAATGTATGACGTTTCTGTGCGCAAGCCTTCTGTCTAGGTGGTGTTGCCTTAGCCCACTTGTCTGTGATCCAATGGCGGTGCTCACGTGCAAACTCTAGGCGTCGTCGACGATGATCCCTGGTCAACATGGGTGCAGCAACCGTGTGTCGACTGTTCAGGCCCATCCATAGCAGGGTGCGTTCAACGGTAATGTCGGATACACGTCTGTTGGCACCACTGTTGAATCTGGTGGTCAATCTCCTGTCACCTTTTACGAGTCGTCGTAGGCGCCGCTCACCCCGTCGGTCGACGACTCGTGACCCTTTACAGTGATGGCATTGATACGCGAGTTCCGTTCCTGCTGTCAAGTCTTTGTACACCTTCACTAAGCGGACAGTGAATAGTTTGCAAATCGCGCAGTTTCGGAGATGGTGCCACCCTCGCTGCGATAGCCTATTATCATCCCTTTTTGATGTCCATTGAATCCGGACATTTACCCATCTTGAGGCTCGTGCACTTGCCATGTGATGCACCAGCTTTAAAGCTTTCTCGGCCTGTTATGCAAATTTTGCAACGTGTAATCGTGTGCCTTGAAGGGGTGCTGGTCATAATTCATTGATATGACCGTGCGAGTCAACAGTATAAAGATTTACGATAACGATCAGGAATATAATCCTCAAAAAAGAAATCTAATTAGTAATAGAAATAAAAATCACCTTATTCCTGAAGATTTCAGCGGGAAAGGAAGTGATGATTCTACTTGATTACTATGATCGTCTTTTGAAGAAAAGTGATAATTGCATATAACGTCAGGGTTTTGGGGCGTATAAAACAACACTGCAGAATTCTTAAGGAAAAAAATAAATAACGAATCGCATAAACTCATACATGATAATTAACACTCTCTTTATTTTTTTAATATTTTCAAGAGTTACCTGCAACGACTGCAAAGACGTCCCAAACGCTTTTTTCAACATTTCCGGATCAAGACCATGTTGAATCAAGCGAGAAGAAATCAGAGGAGAGAAGTAAATTTCATCATCAACTACGCTGGACGATGGCCAACAACAGTCTGGACCCAAGGCATAAATGCCCAAGCTCATTTCTTGCGTTAAAATTATATCTAAAAAAAAAAAAAAAAAATTAATATAATGTTACATTTAAAATAATCTATGCCCATCACAGCCATTGGCTGAGATCTCCACAATACACACGGTTGTGCATCAGGGCGATTTATCGCAAATTGGACTACTTTTTTGTTCAAATTTGCTTACTTACTTTTCAAACCCGCTTATCCGTTAGGGTCGCGGGGGCAGCAGCCCTATGGAAGATCTCCGGCGATCGCGATCTTCCGCCATCAGGCGCATGTCCTCCCTGGTAATATCCAAGCGACTCGAACCCAGATTCTCCATGTAGTCTAGCCACCTGGTATCCACCGACCCCTTGGTCTCTAACCCATCGGCTTGGAAAATAACAACTGCCTAGGAAGACTTGTTTGCAGCATCCATATCACGTGGCCATACCATCGCAACTGAGATCTCTCGATGCGGAGAAGTAGCGGCTCAACACCTAAAGATTCCCTTATTGTGCTGCTGTACACTCTATCTAGTAGGGTAACACCTGCCACACCTCTCAGAAATCTCATTTCGGCCGCTTGTACCCGCGATCGCACTCTTTCGGTCATTACCCAAGCCTCATGAATGGTGAGAATGGGGGCAAAGATAGATTTGAAGACGGAGAGCTTGGCTTTGTTACCCAGCTCTCGTTTCGTTACCAAAATGGTACGAAAAATTAAGGATTTGTTTTCTTTTATTGAGGGGAGGAGGGCACCAACTACTGTTTTGCTTAAAGGTATTAGCAATCCTTCCTTTACTTCTGAATCAGGATCACTTCATAAAGCATTCAATTATGAATCATTGATAACAAATCATTATGTAAAATAGAAAGACCTTCATACAATGATGCTGCTACAAATGGTTCAAAGATTGTTGACAAGCCAAGCTCTTCTGTTTATTGACCAATTTGAGTCTCAAACAAGTATGCCTCCATTGGTTGAGGATTTGGATTCTGAGGTTCACCAAATACTGCATATACAATGTCATATCAATGAATTATGACCAGCACCCCTTCAATTCACATGCATGGTTCGCCCCAACAACGATTACACATTGCAAAATTTGCGTAACAGTGTTAGAAAGCTTTGAAGCTGGTGCATCAAATGGCAGGTGCATGAGCCTCAAGATGGATAAACGTCCGGATTTAACGGACATCCAAAAAGGGGTGATAATAGGCTATCGCAGCAAGGGTGGCACCATCTCCGAAAAGGCGCGATTTGTGAACTGTTCACGGTCCGCTGTAGTGAAGGTATACAAAGAGTGGACAGTAGGGACAGAAATCGCATCCCAACGCCATCACTGTAAAGGGCTAGGAGCCATCGACTGACAGGGTGAGCGGCACCTATGACGACTTGCGAAAGTTGACAGGAGAGCCACGCCAGCTGACGTGTATCCGACCACCCTGCTACGAATGGGCCTGAACAGTCGACGCATAGTTGCTGCACCCATGTTGACCAGGGGTCACCGTCGACGACACCCAGACTTTTGCACGCGAGCACCGCCTTTGGACCACAGACGAGTGGGCTAAGGTCGCCTTCTCCTTACCGATGGGCGATGGTGAGTGTGTCGTGAATGCCAGGAAAAGAGACTGCAGGAGGCTATTGTGGGCCGGAAACAGGCTGGTGGGTGTTTCGTCTAGAGGGCAATTTGAATGCCTGTGGCTATCTGTCAATCGTAGCGGACCAGGTGCACCCGTACATGCTCACGACGTCCCCCCGATGTGATGGTGTGTTCCAGCAGGACAATGCACTCTACCACAAGGCACGTCTCCTTCTGGATTGGTTCGAGGAACACACTACTGACTTTTGAGTGTTCCTTGGCCTGCTAATTCGCCGAACATCAATCCAATCGAACATCTGTGGGAGCACCTTGATCGCCACGTATGGCAGCCGGACCCTCCACCTATGATGACTCTCGAAGCTCTGTGAACAGCGCTTCAAGAGGAATGGACTGACATACCATGCACTTCTTGTGTCCATGCCACGACGCCTAGTAGCAGTCCGTTCTAGCGGCAAAGGGTGGCTACTCCCATTACTAAGCGGGCGGTCATAATTCAGTGATACGACAGTGTAATTTTATTAAATTAAATTAACTAGACATTCTTCTATACAAACCTTAAAAGGATTTTGCATTTGTGGGGAATTAACCATATTTCAAAAAGTAAGGTTTCACATCCGATGGATAAAAGATGGATTAAGCGCCACGAACTCGATAAAGTGCCATCGTTTTTTCCTTTGCCGTATACAGCTAAGAGAAAGTAAACAAAGACAACTTTATTAAATTATAAATAAATTTTCGATTTTGAGGTAATAAAATTATGTTCAAAAGAAATAGAGAAACTTTCATGTGCGAGAACTTTATTTTTATCACCAGTATCCTGAAAACAAAATATAGATGCTATAAAAGCCGCAGTGGATCCGAATTCTATATTCCGCTGTGTCTATTTTCTACAGAATTTTTTATTCTGTATATAAAAGCCGCTGTGTCTATATTCTCAATAGCTTTGATGTACCGTACAGGGTTGTGCATAACCTTTTGCTAGGGGTCTGGAAAATAAACAAAACTAAGTGGAATGTTCTGCGGTTGATAATCAAAAAGTACGTTTTTTTCTGCTTTTATCACATCAATATTTAGTGTGGCCACCACCTGCTTCTCGAACAGCACGCATCCGTTTCGGGTAGGAGCGGAGGAGTGTCTCAAACAGAGCAGTATCGTACTCCATGTCCTTCAGCACAGATGTCAGGTGTCCCATTAGAAGGTCACGAGAATACCCATTTTCACCACGTTCTTAAAGATTCCACTGCGTCTTTTAACACGGCTCCAAAATGTTCAGCAACGTTTAGGTCAGGGGATGCACCGGGCCATTCGTTTGATGAGAAGAAATCGATAGCACTTTCTCTTAGGATTTGCTGTGTTGCATTAGCCTTAAAGCAAGGTGCCTTATCGTGCAAAAAACAAACTTCGTGCGGGTCGATAGTGTTGTTTGGATCTCGAAGAAACGGAAAAACATAGTTTGTTAGCAAATTCCGAAAATAATCACCATTCCACGACTCACCCTGCTCCTCGAATCTCCACATCATTCGCTTGGCGGTGAAACACACGAAGATGCCAATGCAGTCAGGCTTCTTGGACAGCTC
>JAHWFO010015549.1:0-17388 GCA_023313115.1 Rhysida immarginata | reverse complement strand
AGCAACCATGCAGTTATTTTGGTGGCAATTTCCCAAATAATACTGGTGGCTGGACCCAATTTAACGTTCCTAACATTTAGTAGTAAATTACTTTATAAGAATCGAATCGGCATAATTTTAAGAGAACGTAAGTGGCAATCTAATACCGTTAATCAAGACAAAAGGGACATCGCGACAGCTAAAACAAGCTGAAAATGCTTTGAAAATAAACAGTGCTTACCTTGAAAACATGGTTCTGGTAAATTTGAAAACAACGTAAATTTATTAATTTACTTTGGGTATACCAATAACGAAGGATAGGCAGTACGGACAATATTAACCAGTCATTTTCCGAACACGCTGAGCTTCTTGTCGTGCCTTCTTCGATCATTACTGATTAAAAACACCATTAATCATAAAATAGGGGCAGAGAAACGAGTATAGTTCAATTTTGGGGGCATAATCCATTTATAAAACTAAATTACAAACAACAACCGCATAATCCATTTATAAAACTAAATTACAAACTACAAATGTTCGAAAACTCCGCGATATGCTAATTATTTGTGGTTGCCATGGCAACGTCAAGTGCGCACGATGGGAAGAAAATGCAATTTTGCCACCAGTGGCGTTACTGCTCCCGCTGTCAATAGTGTCGATCTGACTAAAAGTATGAAACCATCCTTGCTCCAAAATTAACAATTTCCCCTCCCGTAATTTATTTACAGAGGGAATGTCCGAAAAGGGTAAATTTTCGGTATCTGCACAATCGCAACCGCGAGTCAAATCGCAAACGATCCCCAACCTATTTGGTGAATTTACTTTTTAAAGACTGGAGGGCTGCGCCCCCCAGACCCCCCCCTCTAACGAACTGATATATACCCCGACCTATTTGATTGCAGGGGGCAGTTGGTTTCCCCCCGGCCGGTTACAGGAATCGCGACAATTCAATTTGTGGATTCAGTCATCGCGCGATTGTGCAGATACCGAAGATTAACCCCGAAAAGAGCATTAACGACCCAAAGGGAAATGGCACGGACTGTTTCTGAATTTATTTTTGTTAACCTGAATACTTGGCTATGAATTTGTCAAGCTGAATACTTTGTTATGGATTTATATTGTAGGTCAAAATGATGTTTATGATTGATTTTAATCATTGATTTTTTGTATGACTTTTTTATCATACAAATGGCATTCCATATACATTTCTTCATGCAACTGCTATTTTCAGTTAGACTTGCGCAGTTCCTAATGGCAGATTTTATGCAAATTTCTAAACTGAAAGCATCTGGTGTCGAAATTGAGAAATACGATGCCACCTGGTGTCGAAATTGGGCAACTCGTTTCCAAGCTATAACGAAGCTCAGGCATTGTTGTCCTCACTATAAAGACGGAATCTTTGAGGTTCCATAACTCCCTAACTAGATGATCTAGATCAAAACCGAACGTTCCATTGGACTTAGTATAATTTTATCTATAGATGGCTATAATTAGAACGTGTTACTATAAGGGGATCTATTTTTAACAGACCGCGTGGGTATATTCAATATTTACCAAAAATACTTGTTAGATTCTTACGAAAGCTTAGCTATAAATAAAACGGATAAGCAGTTACTGTTAAATTCGGACAGGGGCCCCATTGGTGAACCTAGTTTGATCCAATGGGTGGCCCAGTTACCAAAACGGTGATCACGTTTTCAGGGTTTTTGTTTCTATTGGTTATTGTTCACTATATATACCTTGCTAATTCAATAAACAAGTCAGTTCTCTCAAGAATCTCTTGAGGTTCTCCTTGTCTGCTGAAGATGAAAGCAAAGCTTTCGAAAGACGTTTACAGGTTGTATTGTTTTTTTTCATTCTTTTTGTTTTATTTCTTGTTTTATGCCTTTTTTAGTTGTGGTTAAAGAGTGTTGTGCTTTTAATCTGCTCATTAGTACGATCCACATAAATACTTATTTTGTTTTACTATGTGCTAAGCATTCCCAACGATAAAAAATCAGCAATTCCACTCTTCAAATAAAAATTGGTATTCGCGTCTACTTTATTGCAGAGTTGCATTCGTAATACGTATTCTTCAGTAAATTACCAGTTTTCGAACAAGAAAATTGCTAGGAAAAATTAAACCTGATTGAATATTTAATCACAAGTTGGCATTTTAAATGTTTAAGGGAAAATGTAGCCGCTAATGCGAGGAAGGATGCCTCTAGAATCGGTCTCCATTCCGAATTTCGTGGAAAATTACCAGCTGGAAGAAAGCTGGCTTATAACATTCTCATTAATTTCCATAAGAGAACTATAAAATTGGTTAATTTTGAATATTTTAATCATCATAATTATTACTGATTTTGTTTTTGTTGGCAAAAATCTCCAACCGGAAGTCATTGTCCGTGATCTTGGCTTTCAGGAAAGTACCAACTTATGGAATTTCCTGACTTGTTGAATGCCAACTTGCAGAGAGAAGACTATAACTACATAAATAAACCTTTACATTTTTAATAGATAATTTCAAGTGAAATCTAAGATTGCAATTTAAATTTTGATAATGACTGAAAAACAAACTTTTTGACCCACACAACATCTTTTGAAGAGTATGCTACTCAGTATGTAATTTGTCAATAGTGATTGTGAAAACAATATCTGAAGAATTATTTGTAAATTGTAGGTAACAATGTATTATACATGTAATTCATATCCCATTTTGGGACTTGGGCCATCTCTGAGATCATTTTTTTAGGGATGTTAGAACCAATTTGCTCTTTTCAGTTATAACAAATAACTATCATAGTTCTGCTATACTGTACATGAATGAGTCTGCAGTTTTTATTTTCCAGAAAAAAAAAACTTCATTATATGGAGTTCCTTTATAAATTTGCTGTTATGTAGAGTGTCGTTATGCAAAGGGAGCATTGTATAATAGGGGAGAGTGGGGCAAAATGGATATAGGGGGCAAAGCGAATCAGCCGAATATTTCCCTTTTTCCAGATAAAAGTCACAACGTGCACCTTTCTGTGTGTTGCTTAGTCAGTGCACACAGAGTAAAAGTCATCGTGAGGCATGTTAAGGCCGAACGAAGTAAATTATCTAAGTTAATGCGTTTTCATGCGGTTTTCGTAAAATTTACAATGTTTCATCATTTAGCTGCAATTCACTAATGACTCGTTTGATCAAAATTTCTTCTAGATAAGTGTGTTAGTGATATATCGATAATATAATTCGACCCAGTTTTCGCCCGTTAGGCTTAATATGTTGCTCATGCTATTTGCTTTTAAAGTGAGAGGATGGGGCATACAGGGGTATATTCGCGAAAATACGGTAATAACGTCATATTATCTGTAACGGGTGCCGTTCAATGTGATCGCGGTCAATGTTATCATTTCTTTACGGAATGGAACAGTTATGTGTAAATACAGTACACTGAAAATCCGTCATTTATTGTAATCAAAATTTCAGATACCGTTATCAAAAATTACCCAAAGTGTTGAGCTTTAACTTAGAAATTCCACATGCAAAGGCTCCCTTGGAACCAATCAAAAAAGTCAATTAGAAATACCTTCATAAGAAGTATTATCTAAGCTAGTGTAACCAATCAGAGAAGGAATCGTATGATTTTTTGATTAGGTTATTTTATTGTGCTCTACTATCATAGAAAAAATATTATTCTATTTATTTCGAGGTTTTTCTCATTCGTGGAGAAAGCAGGTAAACGACAAGCACATCTTTCTATTATAGAAAAGACAGCCAAACTAGAACAATAAAATGTTAACCAATTTGAAATGCTAACCAATAAAATAAACTTCCGAAAGCAAGTCAACGAAATGCGTGTATTCAGTTAAAAATTTCACAAACTTCTTCTCTGCAAAATTTTAAAACATTGGTTAGCATTTCAAAAAGCTCTTGCAAAAAATGAAAATGTGAATTGCATTAGACATCGCAACGGAAAGATAATCAAGTTGAATAGGCATTGAAATTATGGTTGATGGATGTTAGCAAAAAGATGCCATTTTTTCCGATTTGTTATCAGTTTGCTGTTTTTCCTCGTTATGTACTCATGCAATGATCTTGTGCACTTTTAGTGTTTTTACGCATTACTACCATTGATTTTAATACAATATGCCTAAAAAAAAAACGAAATTAGCACACTCCCTAAAATACTGAAATGTCTCATGGCTGTACTGTATACACTACTGTTTATAAAAATCGCAACACCCTGATGGAATAGCCCAATCTGCATTAAATTTGGAGCATTTGCATATCATGGGTCAGAAAAGAAACCATTAGATTTTCAGGTCAATACAATGCGTTTTCTTGTCACATTAGTATCGGGTGAAACCACCGTGGGATGCAATTACAGCCTCTAAACGTCGTGGCATTGAGTCAAACAAGCTCTGAATAAGGGCCTGGGGAATGTCCTGCCATGCTCTGTCTACACGGGTATACAGTTCATCCACAGTTGCTGCTGCAGGAGTCTGACGAGCCAATCGATGAGCAACCCTGTCCCACACATGTTCGATTGGGGACATGTCTGGTGAACGAGCAGGCTAGGGGAACAAGGGCGTCTGATGTGCTTGGAAAAAGGCGAGGACATTTCTGGCCACATGCGGTCGGGCATTGTCCTGTTGGAATACAGCGCCTGGAAGGTTCTGCAGGAAGGGGATGACCTTGGGTTGCACAACTTCCCTGATGTACCGAACTTTCCTGATGTACCGGGTTGCACAACTTCCCTTGTGCTAACACTGTGGCTGTACGATCTGCTACACACATGCGATAGAGGTGTCTGTCATCTCGCAGTGTCGTCGTGCTGGGTCTTCCTGAGCCTGGTCTTCGGTGTGCCCTGTTCTCTTCGCTCCACTGCCTCCATGCACGCATAATTGTCGTTGCATTACGTCCTACACGAGCAGCAATGTCAAGATACGACCATCCCGCTTCATGCAGACCAATTATGCGTCCTCTTTCAAAGTCTGTCAGCTGTTGATATGGTACCCTTCGTCGTCGTCGAGGCATGGTGTTCTTTCAAGCAATTACTCTGAAAATCTAATCATTTATACTCTGACCCATTGTATGCAAATATTGCAAATTGCATATGGATTAGACCATTCCATCAGGGTGTTGCGATTTTTATAAATGATAACAGATAGCAGATTCAGATAGCAGATAGACATTTGTATAACTTTCCTTGATATCTAACATAGAATATGTAACATACAGTAAATTAAAATCTAAAACACATGACAATCTAAAATCATCAGATTTTAAAATTTAATTACTGGTAAAAACAGATTTTTATTAATTGGTATTACGTATGAGTAAATTCAATTTCAAGATAAGCCAGCTACCTGTAAAATTATGGGAAATCTTGCACATTTAAGAAAATATAACGTTGGGAATAGAATTAACATTTCATAGTATATAAATCTCCAAAAGTTAAATATCTTTAACACCCAATATTACGAAAATTTAAAACAACAAACTGAAAAATTTTATATGAAGAGAAGAATTTTAATTAAAAATTGGAATATTCAATTAAAATAGCAATTTTTGAAATTAAACAATGAGACAACTTTTCCCCTCTTGATACTAAAAAGAGCTTAACTGAATCTTCATAAAAGACAAAAAAGATGTCATATGTTGACGGTGTGCCATGCAACGGCAGTGTTATTTGTTTATTTATGCCCTGCTATAAATTCTATTGAGTTTATGAGTATATATAGTGGTTAGTTGTACATGAAATATTTTGTTTAATGTTAATTACGGGTGATTAAATCGGCTTTTATCGTTTTAAATTATTTAATGCTTAATAATATTGCAATGTGTGGCTTTTACACAATATTGCTGAGAAGAGCAACAATGTAGGGGAAAAAAGTTTGCATTTTGCTATTGTTGGAGAGCGACTTTTTCGGGAAATTTAAAATTAATTGCCTGACAAAGAAAATCCTCTTGTTATTAATTGATGTAAGGAAGAGTTCTGTTGAGTGAGAGTTCTTCTCTGGATGTCGAGAAGGAAGGACGTAAAAAAAATTCCTGTGGTATACCAATGTCTGCAGCCGCCATATTGATGTTCTGTTCCGCTTATGGCTGCTGTGCGGTACTTAGTAAACTATAATGTCTCAACGGAATTCTTATTCATAGTTGAGAACTCTATTAAGAGAATTATAAAGCACCGAAGATGAACTTTGTGTTTGTTAAGCCAGCCCCAGAATTTTCAAGGAGCGTCAGATTTTACGAGTGAGATCGTTCCTTTACTCCTCATAGTCCAAGCGGCACCAATTAACTGTGATTAAGCTTACTTGAGGCAATAATAATTAAATATGATCAATATTTATAATCTCTCCGGCAATATTTATTTGTAGATAGCAAGTCGAACACCGATTTTTGAGGCCCTGTTTGTCTGGCATCGGAATAGAACGACAAAAATCGCATGACTCGGAAACTTTTCCTAAAAGTGGAAATACTGTGCAATTGCTCCCCCTTTATAAGTAGAACATGTTCGAATGTGGGCATGTGGCAAATTTTAATGTTTTGCTTACATGTGGTTACTGTTGGTTAAATAATGTTAAGATGTTGCGCAAATGGAGAGGCGTGTACGGCTGAGTATTGTGGGGCAGGGTGTAAGTAGTGGGGAATGCGGTTGTATTGTGAGGGTGGCATGCATTGTTGGTGATGAGGTATCACTGTGCGCAATTAGCACAATGGAGCACTTGAGAACAGGCAATTGATGATCCTTGATTCTCATTTCCGAAGCTAAGTTTCGCGAGTGATAATGTAATTGTTCAGGAAGCAGGAGGAGTATTATAACGAAGTTTGTGTATCCCTCCTCAGTGAATTAAAAGGGATACATGACGCCTTCGGTGCATTGTTGAGAGTTTGGAGAGCAGGCTGTGTAGACGCCTGGCATGCTGGGAGTTAAAGCACAGTGGGAATGCTGTGGCCATGAGTTTTACCAGCAAGCATGTACCTCCCTATTATGAAGTGATTACCCCGCCTAGTGATGGCTGCCCGGTATAATGCAAGATGCCGTTCTAAGTGCAACTGGTGAGGATTGTAGCGGTTAGACCATTTAAACTGATTGTAGTGATAGAATTTAACAATTATTGGTGAAAGTTCATTTATATTTATTTTCCTTCATTGTTACCCTTTTGTTACAATATTGGATAATATTGTAGATGTTTATTGTAATTAAATTGGATTTTTTTTGTTTAATATAATGTCTGTGTCAGTCAATTACTCAAGTTACTGCTCCTGAACTCTAGTCATTAGCGGTTGCAAGGTTTAGCAGTTTTGCGAGCCCCAGGGTGGGCTTCGCGGGCAAGCGTTACTAATTGTTGCATGTTCCAGTTCCTAGTCCATTTCAATGTTGTTAAATGGCAAGGAAAATTTGTAGAACATACTCCACTTTTCATAAAGATGACATTTCGATGTGGGAAGATTACATGATGTTCAACACAAGTATACACTCAACAAGATGATGTGGGAAAACAGCTACAATTTTGAATTTGGAAAATTTGCCAAAATGGGAATAAAAATTCCCAAGCTAATAACATTTTTAAAACCAGATGAATAAATAATTCATCTACAGTGTGCCACTTATTTTAACGTTTTCGAACGACCTGCGTTCATCATCAGAAAAGAAAACAGAACAACAAAATAACAGATGAGAAACTGAAAATTATTTAAAAGAAAGTCACATGACCATCCAGTCAGTGCTGAGTTCATGTGACGGTTTTGCCAGGGAATGTTCAGAACATCCAATTAATGAATAGATGTGTTCATACAGCCAAAGGGGGAAGATATCGAACACCTGGTGTCACAGCGGTCATGAAGAGAATCGAAGTTCAAAACTAATCGAAGAAAAATGCTTCTTTATTAATGAAAAATGCTTTTTTAATCGTATTTTTTTTAGGTTATTTTTCTCTTTTAATACAAGATTCATTCAATAAATAACCGGAAAAGTACTATAAAAAATCTAAAATACGACTACAATAGTTACACGTTTGTAACTTTGTGGAGGCATGCTTAAGCTATTCATAGCTGGGGCTGTTAAGCCCACCTCACACATAGAATGCTGGGAAATAGTACCACAAGATGGGGGAACTCTTACAGGAGTGCTCCAAGCTGGAGAAGCAAAGTGACACAGATGTTTATTGAGTGAAGCTGTGCTTTTGCTCCATGACAATGCGAGACTACAAATTGCTAGTGTCAGACTGTTTATCATTGAGAAACTACTATTTGAGTGCTTAAACTACCCTTCGTATTCACTTACAACGGAATCCCTCGAACATGTATGTCACAGATTTCCACCAAATTGAAATATGTTACTCAATTGAAGCTACAATAGATGCTTGCAAAATGAGAGAGTGCGGATTTTTGTTTCTTTCAAAATAAACCACGAAAACGAAAAAATTTGAGCACACATATTCATACAAGGACTCCATTGTTAAAACGGTGTATTAATGCGCTTAACAGAACTTCTTTCTTCCACTACTCACAGCAATAAGCACAAATCCAATTCAGATGAAATAGACAGCAGCAGACGGCAATTGAATGGCTTCTCAAATTTCTAAACAAACTTAATTTTTAAAATAGATTATTACAATTAGCTAATTGCTTCCAGTAAAAAATATCTAGAGTAATTAATAACCATTTCCTTAATGTATTATTTCATTTTATTAAATAATTCGGTAATCAAACACAGGGCTGGCTTCATGTGCAACGTCGAGTAATACGTTGTGTTGGTGAGGGGGAATGTATCGCGGTGCTTTGTAATTTTAAATAAAAATAGTATTCATGGATGCCTACCTCATCTTAAAAATTATTTCGAGACGAATAATTGTACAGCAAAATTAAGGTTTTTATGCTTAATAACAGTGCTCTAACTGCAATTCTTTGTCGATCGTCGCTAACAAGTTCGCTTCCCCTCTTTCCGCCATGTTTTTTGAACTCTACGCAATTCCGGGGCGCTTCACTGCCGCGCAACGCTATCGCTTCCACGGTGTGCTTGCACGCAAAAAAAAGGCTATCTGGGGTTCCCTTGTTAGTGCATCTTTCAGTGGGCCAAAGGTGTGGAAATCTAAAGGTGTGAGATCAGGTGAATATGTTTTGGCGATCTTTGAGGCATGTCATCGCAATGCAACAGAGATAGTTATTGTTGGGAGCTGGCATTGTTTTCTCAGAGGAAAATTCAAAGAAGATGATGCTAGTCTCCCAGCAGCCAATTGCTGCTTCTATTCCTTTTAAGAGGATGTCTTTTTATTTTGTATAGCATTGTTGTTACATTCGATTTTTGGGTATGGTAAACTTTTTTTCAGACATATCCGTAACTTAATGTCGGCGCCATCGACGATGTCCGCTCTTTAGGCGGAGGAATATGTGATAGCATCCAATAATAATATTAAGTTGTTGTTGTTATAAGTTAATTAGTCAGTTATAGTAATAAATTTTTGAATTTAACTTGTTGAGCTACAATCGATATGATTTGTTGTGGTTACACAGGTTAAAAGCATCAGCGGCGGTCGAACAGTGCATATTCGCATGAACGTTAAATCGTCCTGCCGTTGCAGGGAAGCTGAACAAGCCCTCCAATGTAAGATGACGTCCTATGGCGAGTGACTTTTGATTATTATTTCCCGGAGCGGACGCTTCCTATCGCCATCGAACATTTGATGCTCCACATACTGAGATAAAACAGTTGAGCTATTCGACGGGACTTGGTCCAATTGACTGCATGCAAAAAATCGCAACTGTATTGGGTCATCTCAATGTGTGCTTATAAACATACGTTTGTGCCCAAACAGTGTTGAACGCCCCCTAGTATTGATAGGTATTAAGCGTGCATGTGGTATTCCTCTCTTTAAGGTGTGCCTAGCTCTGCAGGTTCCCTAAGTAAATGAAGCAAATTGAGTCATACATACTGTGAGTGTGGATTGACAATAGTGGCACAGGGTGGAGGATGAGCCCTTGTTGCTTGTAACGCTGTTATAAAGAAGGAGCGCATGATCAATTAGCACGATAACGTTCCCATCCTATACAGTGGGCAGGGTGTTCTTGGTTGGTTGGCCTAGCAACTGTACGGAGTGGCATACACGGCGAGGGGTTACAGTGCCTCTCCCCCCCCCCCCCCCCTCAATATGCTGTAAACAAGCATCAAACAAAGGGGCCAGTGAAATCGCAGATGACGTTGGTTTTGGTCAATGGATGTTGTATGTTCTCCGTACAGCTAATGCCAAGACGTTTCACCACCATGTTTGCAAACATCCTGCACTAGAGATTGTTGACAATTTGCTCAGGGCGTGATGTACGCATGGGAAGTATGCTGTGGGACAGCACCATGACCTATAAAGTGGAATCTGAATTTAGGATCTCCTGTTAAGCTTGATATATTTAGTATTAAAACATTGTGTAGTAAGGTTATACAAGGCATACTGAATAGACATTAACACTAAGAGGAGCCCTCCAAATATGAAGTATGATTTTGCCTCAGATGTAATGTATGAATAGTTTCCATTGATGTATCAGTAGCTTGTAACCATAATTCTTTGTTGATTATGATTAAAAATATTTTGAAAATGACTAAACACCTAGGTGTCAGTGCTTACCCCTCTTACCAGGCCCCGAACCCCTGATGAGCACGCCCCTTTCGTTTGTGAATAGCTGCAGCCATAGTGAGTGACAGACCAAAATATTTGGGTCATTCCATATAATAGACAAATCACTAAAGGAATGGACAAAATCGCCAGAAGATCTGGGTACAGGGTCTCTTACAGAAGCTCACACACTCTCAGGAGACTCCTTGGATCTGTCAAAGACCAAATACCGCCTGACCAAAGCTCTGGAGTTTACAAATTGAAGTGTGAGGTGTGCGATTCCTTTATTATCGGGCAGTCAAAAAGGAGGATTGTTGCTAGGATTGGGGAGCATTTTAGACACATCCGCAATTGCAATCCTGATTGCTCAGCCTTCGTGCAACATGTTGTACAGATGGGTCATGGGGCAAAACCGGATGCCTACGAGAACCTCTACCGTACCAGTGACTGGAAGAAGCTCAATTTCCTAGAGACCTTTGAGATATACAAGGAGCAAGGCAACAAAATTCTAAATAGTGACAAGGGTCCCATGGACCTTATTGACTGGGACAACCTGCGAAGGCATTTGTACTGAATGGACTTTTTCTCTGATTGGACTTCCATATTAAGACTTTGGGACAATTTCTCTGACTGGACCACCTCTTTATGACTGTAACTTCTGATCAACCAGCTTGATTTGTTATTGTATTTATTATACATTTTACCTGATTGGCTTAAGCTTGCTAGTTCTTTTTTGTAATCCACTTTGTGAAGGAACCAGATTGGTTCCTATTGCATATAAATAGCCCTGAGGCACTCTGTAACTTTAGTCATGTTGAAAAATTGACGCTTAGCATTTGAAATACGTATTCATGCTGAATAAATACCCTGTTGTGGAAAAGTGGTATGGCTTTTTTTGTGTTCTTGTTGATGTTATATCCACAGTTTAAGGTAACTTTTATTTTTATATTTTATATAAAGAAAACACAAATCCACAAAAAGAGTTTAATACAAACTTGTACTGTCCTGGACTCGAGAGAAGACCTCTCAGTTGCACAATTCCACCACTACATGGCAGAAACGTTTGGGTGAGTGCATTTCGAAAAAAAGATTGAATAGGGATATTGTAATTATTGTCATATTTTTCTCCAGCAATTGTCATATTTTTCTCCGGCAATTTCTGCCTAAAGCATGCACACAACAAAAACAACGCAGACATGAGGAGAGACAACATGCGACGTAGGAGAAAAATATGACAACAAATGCAATATCCCTATCCAACCTTTTTTAAAACTCATCCAAACATTTCTGCCGTGTAGTGGTGAAATTGTGCAACTCAGAGGTCTTCTCTTGAGTCCCAGACAGTATGTACATTTCGCTGACTATGTCAGCTTCTTCAGCAAGACATTTGGAAATCACTGTTGAGCAACCTAATTTATATCAAAAATTGAGACAACGCAACGAATCAGAACAACATAATGACCACTCCAACTTTAATACGGAGTGAAGTAGTTAAAGCACAAATCACCCAATGAGAAGGGAAGACTAGACAAAAGAGTATTCCTGTAAACGACTGAAGATCGGAGCAAAGCAGACAAAACACAATGAACCAAATCGGCGTTGTGTGTCCCATTTTGGTGCATTGTTTTTCATCCGCTTTGCTCCTATCTTCAGTCGTTTACAGGAATACTCTTTTGTCCAGTCTTCCCTTCACACAGGGGGATTCATGCTTTAACCATTTCACTCCAGATTGGTTGGGGCTGTCATTATGTTGTACTGATTTGTCGCGTTGTCTCAATTTTTGATATAAATTCGGTTATTCAACAGCTGTACTCTAACTCTGAAACTACTGATTGTCCAAGTGTCTTGCTGAAGAAGCAGATGTAGTCAGCAAAATGTACACACAAGTTTGTATTAAACTCTTTTTGTGGATTTGTGTTTTCTTTCTTCTTTTTTTTTTCCTTAGTCAATCATTGTCCACAGTTTCTGGCATCCCAGGTGAATTTGAACCACCTAAATATTAGTGTGAACAAAAGGAAGTCAAAAAGTAATTAAGTAAATTTTTCACAGCAAAATCATCAGGTATTTGCAAAAATCATTATATACAGGTCGAGTCAAAAGTTGCAGAACACCCCGATTTTTCAAAAACCTTGCAGGAATTGGGAAATCTGAATATTCCAATAAGGTATGAGTTAGGTGGTCTATCTTTTACGGTATGTACCAAACATGGCCGCCATCTTGAAATCAGCCATCTTGAATCTAAGTCGATTTTTTTAAATGGAAAGGGGGTCGTTTGATATATCAAATAACATCAGCATTTTCCGACAATTTCATTCCTGTAAACAGATTTGAAGTAGCAGTTTATGGTTCAAAAGTTACAACACATTTTGTTTCATTTTGTAGCAGGTAACTGAAGATGGCTTTGACCACACAGGAGAGAATTGAGGTCATTTTGATGTCTGGAGAACCCAGTTTACGTGTCATAACTGCAGATTTTAACAACTGGCACCCATAAAGACCTCCAATTTCACACAACACTGTCTCAGGTACTTAAGAAATTCCGAAAAACTGGGACTGTGGTTGACAAGGCATGGAGTGGTCGTCCAATAAGTGCTACTGACGAGACAACCTCAACAATGGTTTTGGCGTCCTTCGTCAAGAGCCCACAACATAGCACAGGATGGGGCTCCACCACACTACGGTGCAGATGTTCGTCAGTGGGTAGATGTTCAATTTCCTGGTCATTAGATTGGGCCGAAGTGGTGCTGTGGAATGGCCACCCAGAACACTTGATCTCATACCACTTGACTTTTATCTGTGGAGTCATTTAAAGCAACTCGTATATGCAGAGAAAATCAGAAACAGACACCATCTCCAGCACCGCATTGAAGAAGCATGTGCCAGCATTTCTGTGGAAATCCCTATGCGAGTGCATGACGATTGGATTCAGCGCCTTCAAATGTGCCTTGACCAAGAGGGACACCATGTTGAACACATTAAATGACAGTCCTTTATGGAGAACAGTTCAGCCTGTAATTCCACATTCACGGCAGTTTTCGGAACGTAACCCCTGCGAATGTCGAGGCCCTATTGTATTCGTACATTTTCCCTATGCTGAAATATAAAATGTATCTTGAAGCAGATATATTTTGTTTTCATTGCCATTCAAAAAACTTTTCAATCTGCCAACCCCTTCGTGAAATAATAGTAATAAATAACTATATTATTTCATTGATGAAAAATCATATATGGATAAATTTTCTAAATAAGTGAACAAAATTTTAAAAGTTAATTCACTTCACGTACCTTGTCGAAGCACAAAAAAATGGATTTTGTACTGTAAATAGAAAAAAAATATATAAAATAAACAGTCGTAGATATGGATGGATTATATTAAATGTTAGGGATAAAAAAAAATTCAAATCATTAATGGTATCACTTCCAAATGAATGGTATAAGCCTTAAATGCAAAACTTAAAAATTCATTAATTTTACGATTTTGATTTCAACTTGGGAAAAAAAAACTTATTTGCTTCATAAACAGGATGATGACCTCTTATCCAAGTTCTAAAAATCAAAAAACTAACAAATCTATGGAAAGTTTTTCATAAAACCAAAGTAAATACAAATACAGAAAATTCAAATTTGGTATCTATTGAGGAGTGTCCGGAAAATAAGGTTACAACGGCTAGTATTCTTTCAAAAAATGTTTGACAAAATATCCACAACAATTTATTTACTGATATAGAGGTTATTTTTCAACATATTTGCTGCCATTGTTCAAACACTTGTTAAATCTAGGTACTCATAAACTTCTGGCGCCTGCTGCTGAAACCATCTATTCATCATCGTGGAAGGATTGTTCAGGAAAATGTTTATTCAGATTAAGAAACAAGTGCATCAGAGACCACAGACAACCTATCGCTCCTGTGTTTAACATGAACATTGGTCCTGCCTCCAGAGAATTCATGACGCCACTTTGTTACACAGGGTTCGTACATTTGACCAAAGGTAAAATTCCATGACTTTTCCAAAACACTTCCAGGCAATTCCACTTTGCAAAACCATAATCTTTTATAATTTTAAGGATAATAAATTCATATTATTTTTAAATACTGTAATTATTAAAAAAACATTACATCTGTTCAAAAAGTACTTTATGTACAATTTTCAAGCATTTTACATTTTAGTTTTTTCAATTTGAGAGCTCTCTCTCTCTCTGGATATCAATTTCTACAATTTCAATTTTTTTTGGCATGGCTACATTGTGCATTTGATTGGGATAGAAATGATAAATCTCCTTTTTCTTCTGATTTTGCTGCAATATTACCTGCTTCAGCATTTAATTTTTCAACATCAATTTTCATTCGTTTTGTTTTTGTTTCATTTCATGAATTTCTTCTCCACACTTGGGTCAGCTTTGTTTTCATCTTCTTTTAATATCTTATTCTCTTCTAAATACATCGTATATTTTTGTATTTACTTGCAGCAAGCTTTAATTTATAATTATTTTGAAAAATTTATCAAAATTTACCCTCAACACCATCAACTTAAAATTTACAATAAAAAAAATTTACAAAAATTGAATATTACCAACTTAAGAGAAAAAAATCTTTTGGGAAAAAATCTTTAATAGTGAGGGTGTAAATATTAATTTAAGCATACCATTTGTATTTGAAGAATCAACCAACTGTGGATAAGAACAAACTGAAAAAATACCTCTTCCACAAAAAATTGTTTTATTACGAATGCGCATTTCGACCACACTATGACTCATTATTCATAGTGTAAATTTTTTGCCCTTCATGTGGCTTTGCAAACCAGCTTCACCCATGTTTCTGATACCAAAAGCTTTACCACATAAATTCCAAAAACCATGAAGAACATCAAGATCTCTTTAAATCCATACCATGTAATTGGCATTATCTAACCATAAATTATTAAATGGACATTCTCCAGGCTTTATAGATAATTTAAAAATCAATATAAAAATAAATGATAATAGCAGAAATAATAATAGTTATTTCAAAGTGTGCAAACCACATGCAGATGTCGAAAGTGAAAGCCATAAATATAAGCTACGGCACTATGTCATTGGCTAGTTCATATAATTTTCCAGGAATTTGTTTGAAATACTGATTTATTTCATTTGGATTCTTTGGAAATTTTTCCCAAAACTAAATTCAGGAACTACTGATTTTCCAAAACTTTCCAGACCTGGAATATTCTTTTTTTTTTTTTTTTTTTGATTTTCCATGATTTTCCAGGTTTTCATGATCTATACAAACCATGTTACATGTTGTCAACTCATAATGTTTCCATAAACAGGTACAAGTGCTTTGTGAATATTCGCTGGACACTCACCTTGTGCTTGGAAAAATCATATGATAGAATGCACTTTACACTTGGAGAAAATGGTGGGATTCTGAATCGGCACAGCCATTGTAAACACATGCTACTCAAATTAGACACGGCTCGTATAAATTATCATATCAGATGTGTGATAAATATTACTTAGATCTCATGATCAGAAAATTTTGCACCAGGATTATCAAATAATTTATACAGAGGGGGACCGCAAATCCAGAAATGGGTTTGATTACCGGGAGGGGGGGAAGCAACGCGTCAAACGTGGGTTTTTTTTTTTTCTCCCCACTTTTAAGCGTAATCTTTTTTATACACTTACTAAAATTTTCATGCTAACCGTAAATTGAATCGCCTATCTTTAATGTCCATCTATAAAATCGTCACAATTTGGTGAAACAACAAGCCTCGCAAGGAGCCACGTGATCAGCCACCGCAGGAAAAAATTATATTAAGAAAAAAAAAACATTCGTTGATATAATTACTTCTCCATATCACCCATGTAACATGCATAAAAATAATGCTAAACATTTACAGAGGGGAGAAATAAAACAAAAAAAACAACAACAAATAAACGTCGAATGCTGAAACATCGACGGATAAAGAATGTTTAAGACTCGCGGAAGTTGCTTAGTTTCATATTTAGTGAATAAAATTTAGTTTTAAATTAAATTCCTTAATAAATTATATTCACAATGCACAGTGATATTTTTGATGATTTAGTGCACTTTCATTTTATTTTTCAATTTTTCATTAAAAGGAGTATTTATTTTTAATCAATTGTATTTACTACAACTCCTGCTCTTATATAACAATACGTATATTCTTCTTCTTGTTCTTCCTCACAGCCTACATCTCCCGGAGAACGGAGACTAGCTGATGGGTTACATACAACTCATACGTAAAAAAAACCACTAGTAAATCAAGGCCCCGATGAGAGGATCAGCAAGCTTTAAGTGGACCTAAAATTCTCTCGAAAAGGCCGGAGCCACACAGGAAGCAGGAAAAAAGGCGCACAACAACACGCTTTTCACATGGTTTCAGATGGGTAACAAGGAGGATACTCTCTAAAGAGAAAGCAATATTTCGTATGCGGAGACCGTTAGCAAGCAGTTGCCTCTGCTGACGAAAGACGGGACAAACCATAATCACATGCTCCACTGTCTCTTGCTCGCCACACTGACAACGATCTGACGGTACTATACAGAGTTTATGTAGAAAGAAATTAAGTGGAGCATGGCCACTCCTTAATCTGAAAAGCAATGCACGCTGGTTTGAGGTAAGCCACCTAGGGGCAAAACGCTTCGAATTAATCACAACCGGAAACAATGCTTTATAGTGCCCGCCTCTTGTTTCCGCCGACCAGTCTTCGTTCCATAGGGCTAAGGTGCACTTGCGAACACACAAATTAGGAATTGATGAATCAATACGAGCAGGGATCACAGGTTTCCGACCAGTCCTCCCCCAGTTCGCCAATCTATCTGCCATT